>JACEIK010010458.1:14632-42423 GCA_018107945.1 Datura stramonium
GGTATTTAGCCATATCTGCCTCGGCTTCCCGCGTAGCTCCCTCAACATGCTGATCCATCCACAAGACCTTTACTGAAGCTACCTATTTGTTCCTCAACTTTCGAACCTGACGATCAAGTATTTCAACCGAAATCTCCTTATAACTAAGGCTATCCTTCACTCCTACGATCTCCATTCGAACAGCCAAAGTCGGGTCACCCATGCACTTTTTCAAGAGGGATACATGGAAAACTGGATGTACTGAAGCCAATTTTGAGGGCAACTCCAACTCATAGGCTACCTTTCCAACACATCGCACAATCCTGTATGGACAAACATATTGGGGACTAAGCTCCCCCTTCTTTTCGAATCTCATCACTCCCTTCATGGGAGATATTTTTAGAAACACCCAATCATCAACTTCAAATTTAAGTTCTTTCCTCTTCACATCTACATAGGACTTTTGTCGACTTTGAGCTATTTTCAGCCTCTCCCTTATAAGAGGAACCTAGCCTCATGGACTAAGTCTATCCCTATCAATGTAGCTTTCCCGACTTCAAACCAACATTAGGCTATCTACACCTCCGCCCATAAAAAGCCTCAAACGGAGCCATCTAAATGCTGGAATGGTAGCTGTTGTTGTATGCAAACTCAATGAGAGGTAAATGATCATCCCAACCACCTTTGAAGTCAATCACACATGCTCTCAACATATACTCAAGAGTTTGAATGGTCCGCTCCGCCTAACCATCTGTTTGCGGGTGAAAAGCTGTATTAAGTTTGACTTGAATATCGAGTCCCTTCTGAAATGACCTCCAAAAATAGGAGGTAAACTAAGTACCTCTATATAATATGATGGACAAGGGCACTCCATGCAACCGAACTAACTCCCGAATATATAATTTGACCTAATCATCCACTGAGTCGGTAGTTTTGGACCGGTAGAAAATGAGCTTCTTTAGTAAACTTGTCCACGATCGCGCAAATCGAGTCATACTTTTGACGTGTACGAGGAAATCTGTGATGAAGTCTATATTAATTTCTTCCCACTTCCTAGTAGGGATACTAATGTCTTGAAGCACACCTCCAGGTTTTTGATGCTTGACTTTCACTTGCTGACAATTCAGACACTTGGCCACAAACTCTGCAATGTCCTTCTTCATGTCGTTCCACCAATAGACTTCCCAAAGGTCACGGTACATCTTGGTGGCACCTGAATGTATAGAATACCGGGAACCATGGGCCTCATGCAACATCTGATCTCTCAAATAATCAACATCTAGGGCGCACAAATGACCCTGATGTAGAAGCAAACCATCTCCCTCATTGGAGAAGACCTTTACCTTTTGATCCGAAACCGCTTCCTTCAACTTCACCAAGATCGAATCCTCATCCTGTCTAGACTTGACATCAGTCACCAAAGAGTATATTGAACCATTCTGAACAATTACACCACCATCTGTTGATTCGACAAGGCAAACTCCTAACAAGCAAGTCAATGCACATCCTTCACCAATTCTTTCCTTTCTTCCCCTATATGAGGCACACTCTCCATGGATAAACTGCTAAGAGCATCCACTACTACATTGGTCTTTCCTGGATGATAAAAGACACTCATGTCATAGTCCTTGAGAAGCTCTAACCACCTTCTTTGTCGCCAATTCAGATCCTTCTGGGTAAACATGTATTAAAGACTGGTGGTCCATGAACACATCTACATGCACCCCATACAAGTAGTGCCTCTAAATCTTCAATGCAAATACTATTGTTGTCAATTCTAGGTCTAGCGTCGGATAATTCTTCTCGTGAGTCTTGAGTTTTCCAGAGGCATAAGAAATGACTTTTCCATGCTGCATCAACACACAACCAAGTCCAACCCTTGAGGCATCACAATATACCACAAATCCATCTGTACCCTCAGGTAAGGTCAATATTGGGGCTGAAGTGAGTCAAGTCTTTAATTCTTGAAAACTCTTCTCACATGCATCCGACCATTGAAATTTAACTCTCTTCTGGATCAACTTGGTTAATGGTGCTGCAATAGATGAAACTCATTCCACAAACCTCCTGTAGTAACCATCCAAACCCAAGAAACTCCTGATATCCGAAGGATTAACTGGTCTTAGCCAATTCTTCACCGTTTCTATCTTCTAAGAGTCTACCTATATTCCCTCAATTGACACTACATGACCCAAAAATGCTACCAAGTCTAAAAAAAACTCACACTTGCTGAATTTAGCAAATAAATGGCGATCCTTGAGAGTTTTTAGCACAATCCTCAAATATGTGGCATGCTCCTCCTCGCTCCTAGAGTATATGAGATTTTCATCTATGAACACAATCATGAATATGTATAAATATGGATTGAACACCCTGTTCATAAAATCCATAAAAGCTGTAGAAGCATTCGTTAGTCCAAAAGACATAACTACAAACTCATAGCGACCATATAGAGTCTTGAAGGCTGTCTTTGGGATGTCACTCTTCCTAATCTTGAGCTAGTGATAGCTGGATCTGAGATCTATCTTTGAGAAGTACTTAGCACCCTGAAGTTGTTCAAACAAATCATCAATTCTAGGGAGGGGATACTTGTTCTTAATTGTGACCTTGTTCATTTGTCGGTAGTCAATACACATATGAAGAGAACCATCCTTCTTTCGGACAAAGAGAACTGGTGCACCCCATGGGGATTGTCTAGGTCTGATGAAACCCTTGTCTAGGAGATCTTTCAACTGTTCTTTCAACTCCTTTAGCTTAGCTGGAGCCATTATGTAAGGAGGAATAGATATGGGCTGCATATCGGAAAGAAGGTCAATACCAAAGTCGATCTCTCGCTCTAGAGGGACTCTAGGTAAATCATCTGGGAACACCTCCAGATACTCACACACTACAAAACCTGACTGGAGAATCGGGGTCCTGGATGTAGCATCCTTAATTCGAGCTAGATGGTATACGCAACCCTTAGAAATCATCTTTCTGGCCTTAAGGTAGAAATGAAGCGACCTATAGGCACAACTGAACTACCCTTCCACTCTAAGACTGGTTCACCCAGAAATCAGAATTCTACCGCATGAGTTCTACAATTTACTAAGGCATAACATGCATGCAACCAATCCATGCCAAAGATAACATCAAAGTCTGTCATTGCTAACTCTACTAAATTTGCTAAGGTGACTTTCTAAAGGACTGTAACAAGGCAACTTCTGTACACTCGTCGAGCTATAACCAAATCACTGACTGGAGTAGAGATTGAGAAAGGTTCTGATTGGATTTTGGGACTGACTCTGAAACTACTAGCAACATAGGATGCCACAAATGATAAAGTAGCCCCTGAATCTAACAATGCATAAACATCAAGACGGAATACTCGTAACATACCAGTGACTATATCTGGGGAGACCTCCTGCTCTTGACGAGACGCTAGGGCATAAAACCTATTTTGACGCTGACCACCACCTACACTAGTGGATGTACCCTGTCAAGGAAGATATGCTTGTCGAGCTTCTACTAAACTGGTAGCCTGAGTACGACCCCTGCCATTTCCCTGCCTAGCTAAAAGACACACCCGATGTATGTGCCCAGATTTCCCACACCCGAAACAAATATCTGATCCAATCAAGCACTCTCCTATGTTGTTCTTGCTACATTTTCCACAGACTGGAAATGTGCGCTCCACCAGCAGATTCCTCTTTCCCCTCGAACCTAATGCCCCGGTCCTCTGATCACCTCAAGACTTGGATGGAACATTGTCCGACGACCTTTGGTGGGACTGCTGACGATGTCCACCGCTCGACCTTTGCTGGGAGAATCCAAAACTATCTGTCCAGGCCCTCTTGGCCTCTCTCTCTCTCCCTCATGTGTACTGCCTCCATCTGCTGGGCATACAAAACCAATCAGGAGAAGTCAATGTCTTGATGTAGCATAGCGGTTCTACAACCCTTGACCAAATAGTCTACTACCCTGTTCACAAATCTACTCACCCGAGCCCTCTAATCGGCCACCATCTTGTGTGCATATTTGGACAAACGGGTAAACTCTAAAGAATACTCCTGGATTATCATGTTGTTTTGCCTCAAGTTCACAAACTCTGCTGCCTTAATCTCTCAGGGAAAGAATTGGTCTAGGAATGCGGTGAGAAACTCATCCCAACCAATGGGACCTGCTCCGACTCCCCATCTATCCTTCCACTGCCTTAACTAAATATGAGCCACCCCTTTCAACTAATAAAAGTCTAGATTTGCACACTCCTCCCTCGTCACCCCCATAATCTGGGTGATCGTTTGGATCTCATCAATAAACTTATGTGGATCCTCATCCACTCTTGATCTAAGGAACTCAGGGGGATTCATCCTGAGGAAGTCCCTGACTCTAGCTGCCGCCGCGTTCCCATTTTAGGGAACATGAGCCACTGCCTGCTGATTGACCTGAGCGATCAATGCCTATGCCAACATCTGGATGGTTTCCCTAAACTCAACATGGGCAACCTACTCAGACACATGATCCTCGGGGTTTGGTGGTGCTTGCTGGTGTTCATCTCCATTGCCATTCTTATGGCCATTTTCATTTCCGTTTTCGTTTTCGTTCCTTCTTCCATTAACTCGGCTTGGAGGAATGATTCTGTAAATGCGTATAGAATGAGTTAGAAGGATAGAGAGACATTTCATCGTACGACATAGATCATGAAAGAATGAAAATTTCCTAAAATGCTTCATAGCCTCTTTGTCATAAGTGTGGTGCGATTCAAACCCATGAAAAAAATGCTACTTAACGTGTATTTCAGACACCTTAGGACACACTGAACCTTTTCTCTGATACCAAGTTTGTCACGACCCGAACATAGGCTCGGATCTATATATGAAACCTAGAACCATAAATGGCTCCAAATCGACCCATGGAGTGAAAATGATAACTAAGCTCAGATAAATAGTGCGGGAAAACAAACATCTAAAATAGTGGAAGTCTTAATATTAAACATTTGATCAATGGAAATATATAAAACTGAATTCGAACTAAATCAACACAATGTCTGAAAACCCTCTACATACTGACGAGCTGATAGGACAAGACCCCCAACTAGCTCACTAACAGTCTAAAACTGAAAATAGCTACAATACAACTAACTGAAGGTCCTCGAAGGATGAGGACTCACCAACAGCTAGCTGAATTGAACTCTGATGATCGACTAACAGAGAGACTGACCATGAACGTCCAAGCCTGTATCACGAAATGATACAACATAGAGTATGTAGTCAATACTTAGAATGTACTGAGTATGAAAGGTAAGTAAAATAGACTAATCAATATACGTAAGAGTTTATAAGAGTAGGACATTACAAAACATGCAATGATAGAAATAACATAAACGTGAGGCTCAAGATTTTCAAAACTATTCATAATCTAGTCATAAGCATAATCATAAGAGAAATCTTGTAAAAGCATAACTTGATCCAAATTATCATAATTGGACAATGAACAAATCATGAGAAACAATGTGAGAACTCGTCTTAACTGATACCATCATTATATAGCTTATATGATGCCCCAACTATCTCACTCAAGTGGGTAGAGCCGTCCCAAGTTTTCCAGGCCAAGGACGTGCATGAAATGATATCAATAGTAGGGACTCACCTAGAGTTCATAAACATAAACCTACGTTGACGCGTAGTTCTAAGACCACGAGATTTATCTGAACGCCAGGCCTACTTGGTGCTAGATACTGCTCCCAAAAACATGCACATGAAGGCTCATGTAGTAATCGTGAAGTCACACATAAAGTTCATGGCTAGATAATCATAACATACTTGATCATATTTGAAATACATGATTAGCTATGAATTAGGGCCCGTGAGTCGGTCAAAATCATGAACTCATAAATCATGAAGAACATACATGCTTGAGAAAAATTACTATACTTGAAATTCATAAATTCATGAATAATACTTGAAGGAAATTATATCATAAATCATAAATCATAAATCATAAATCATAATTTAGAACTTAGGAAGGTCAAAATCATAATAAAACCATAAATTTGACTTTTTATGAAACTTGCATAATTGGGCATAAATTGATTAAACTTTGAAACTATGAATTAATAACCAAAATAGGTATAAAATCTGCCCATAGATCTTAAAACATGATTTGAAATATGAAGGGAATTGACCCATAGATAAATCATAGAGAATTTCATAGAATTAGGAATAAGACCCATACGATCATGAACTAGATGTAGAACTTAGATTTATGAAGTTTAAGGGAATTTTTGGCATGAGAGTAAAAAAACTCTCATTCATAACCCTACATACCTGAAAAATCTGATTCACACTCTTCCTTGAAAGCGCAAGGGAATTGGAGGGTTTTAAGCTTGATCTTCAAAGTGAAACCTCTACTCTTGCATGCATGAGAGTTTAATGATTTAGGATAAGTTTAACCCTCTTAATATCCTCCTAAAAGAGTTTAAGACGACGTAATTTCGGGCTTAAAAGCTTAGAAATTATGAAAATGTTCTTAATGAAAAATTTGGAAAACAGAGACTGCCAGTCATCATGACTCTCACCACGAGTTGTACCCCACGAAATAGTGACTCATGGTTACCTATCATTGTCACCATTGCTCCTCCCTGCAGCATCTCTGAATCTCACTACTAATGCATATCATGACTCGTGGTGTTCTATTATGAGTCGTATTGTCAGTCGTGACATCATCCCCTTCACCGGCCAAATCCTAACCACAACTCCTGTCATGACTTGTTGTTACTTACTACGAGTCGTACCATGATCTGTGACATCATACCCTGGCACCAAAAGGAAACTCATCACGACTCCTAACCACAAGTCGTACCTACACCTCACGACTTATGGTGTGACATGTGTTCTGGACCCCAACTTCAAAACTCCACCACGACTGAGACCACGACCTGTCACTTCCTGGCCGGAACTTGTATGCAGCACTTGTACGGAGCATAAAGGTTTGGAACTCTTTTCTTATCTGAATCTTAAGGACAGGACCCTCTGCCGAGCTCTACCCTCTACACCTTACGACTTATGGTGTGACATGTGTTCTGCACCCCAACTTCAAAACTCCACCACGACTGAGACCACGACCTGTCACTTCCTATCATGACTCGTACCATGAGTTGTTCTGGTACAAAATTTTAGATTTTACTGTAGAACTCATTTCTAATTTTCCCCATCTATTTCTTAGAAATTTTTGGGGTATTACAAATATCCTCCAAACACAACTACTTTTACACTAAACAACATATTTGAATCCATTATATCTTTCAAAAGAAAATCAAATGATTCAATCAGGTTTATCTTTTCCATCGATACTTCGTCCCATATGATCAATTTTGTATCGTGTATCAAAGATACTAGCGCACTTTGCTTGTTGATATTACAAGAGAACTTTCCATTGATATTAATTGGAATCTTAAAATGCGAATGAGTTGTTCGTCCTCCTGGAAGAATCGAAGCAGCAACGCCAAAAGTCGTAGTTGCTAATGCTATAATCTTTTAGATCTTACAATTGCTAAAAGGCACAATATAAGAATGTCTTACCACTTCCACCAGGCCCATCAATAAAAAATGCTCCTAATTTGTTGGAAAATACTCTTTCAAAGATTATGTTATATGTTATTTTCTATTCTATATTTAATTTTTTGTGTATCAATAATTCTTCATTGCTCACAATGATGTTTCCTTTGAAATACACCTCTTTCGCTTCTTTTGCTGTTTTTGAAGATGTGATAGTTTCTGGAACAAGATTGAATTCATTAATATCACATCCCATAGAACGTAATATATCATTAATATGATTTAAGACAGAAAAGTGAATATCTTTTGGCATAATATTTGTCAAATTGGTAAAGTCTTCAAACATTAAAGCTTCAAACTGTTCCCATAATTCTCTTGGATTGTCAGGGTTACAATATACTAATATTGTAGAAAATGAACCTCTTAAACTATAAGACATTTGATAAAAACTAACCTCCATCATACATTTAACCAGACTATTATCACAATACAACAAACCCCTTTTTCCATAGATTCTCAAAATATCTCACAGTGTATCGCGTTACTGTCAGAAGATCACTATATGATTTTGGTGCTCTTACATTCATTAATAATAATCTAAGAAAATATCTTTCTCCTTCTATTGGATGAGACGTTACAAAATGCCTGATAATCTTACCACGTATTCATCGAGTCCATATTTTGTAGGTAGATGACCATACAAAGTATTGAGGAAAATATTTATACAATAATTTAAGCTCTTGAGTGTATTTATTTGTTGCGTTCACCAATAAAAACTCAATTAACATTGTTTTGTTAATCATATGATTTTTTACGATGCCATTAACGTTATCCATTTTTTTAAAAAGAGACAAACTATTTCCCATCAAGATGTAATTGGAGGTGGTAAACACTTGAAGACATTTCACTGATGGGAAAGGTGAATAAATGCCACATAGCTTATGGCGGAGACACTCATCTAGCTGATTGATATTCTTTTATTTTATCAATTTCTATATTTATATTAGCTTTGTGCACATGAAATGAAATTTTATCATGTCCTTTACAAATATATTTATCTATATATTTGACAACTTTAATATCAGAGCAAAGTTCTATATTTATGTGGCAGTTGTACTTATATAACAGATAAGGATTGTAAGGAACAACCCATGAGTTATCCAGAAATTGTTTTCCTGACTTTGATAAATTTATCAGTATTTCATCTTCTATAAATTGGATATGAGTTCTTTCTTTTGTTGTTTCATTAGCGAAGTTCTTTGGGTATATAAATTTGTACTTTTCATTTTTTCTCATACATGAATTTGTAGGATTCAGTGACCAAAAGGGTCATGCATCATATGTTTAATAACAAGTTTAAATAAGTAAGGATTTGTATCTGGATTAGGTAACTCAATAGAAAGAATTTATCATAAGCCTTAGGTGTCAATAATTTGTGTCATCACTAAGTATAATAAGGAAATGAGAATTGCGAAGACCTCATTTTGAAATTTTATTGTGTACATAAAAGCTGCAACTTTTCCAAATATGTTTATTTTTAGTATATCTATCTTCATCTCTTCTACCTTCACTTTGATTATACGACTAACCATTTCAGGTCTATTTTGAGCTTTAACTGTTGGTAGCATATGTTTTTTTATTTCTAGCCTAGATGGATTACATGTCATAGATAGAAATATATCAGGCTTTTCAAAATGTTGCACTAACGCAATAAGATCCATATAACGCAGACGCATATCTCATATAACGTCGATGCGTATCTCTTGGACCACCTGTAAAATTGATTGGAAGAAATTTCTTTTTTCCTATCTTAGAGGATTCTCTTTCACCTAGTCTTAAGATATCAAGAAGTCCTTGTAGCATATCAATTCGAAATAAATCCTGGTTAAAGAATGCAAAATCTATTATTTGAGTTTCTAGGTTTATGAATTCATCAACTGAATATTACTGAAACAATCTACCTAAGTGCAAGATTTCATTTTCCTCATCGTCTCTCATACGAAGTTTGTAACAATTGTATTCACAACAAGAAATAGTATCCCTTTTTTGTTTTCCTTTTTGTAAAACCTCAGCTTCCATATCAAGTAGTCCATCAGTTGAACACATATTATATTAACTTGGAAGCTCTTCATTTTTGTCATAGCTCTCTTTCGTTTCTCAATTTACTTTTTGGAAGTACAACTTTTTAAATACCACAATGCCACCCATTTTCACCATATGAAAATAAAAGTGGATAATGTAAAGGATCATAACAACCATAATAGTAATTTACCAATTGGCTCTTATTACTATGAGTATAAATTCAGATATTTGATGCAAAAGTATTATCTTTTGTTTCTTGTTCTAGCCATAATGCTTCCACTTCTGGCACAATAGGTAGGTTATATACTCGCTGAACTAAATCAGATCCATGCCTTAATGCAATATAAAAGTTTAGCAATTCAAGGATATGTATCAGAAATTTTAATAAAATACGGTAAGGATTTATCTTTAGAATATCTATTAATTTTTCAACAACTGTTTGTCTGAGTATATTTGAGGAAGCCATTCAATTCAACATCTCTGTGTTATCATCATAAAAATACAATTGTAAATTTCTTGATTGTTCATTTTATGAAACTAAATCATTTATAAAATGATATATTTGTCCTTGCACTTTGAATGTATAAATACCATGGTTTCTCTTTGCTAGCTCTTTGTCATAGTTCACTCCAAGTGAAGTAAATGTAAACATGTTATTATAGATTCTAAGATAAGTACGAAGGTCTTCAGATTCTTCAATATTACCTAAGTAGAGATTCAATAATTTATTAGGCAGATTATGCGATATCAATTTTATCAAATCGTTACTACAACAAAATTCTGGTGATTCATATTCAAATGTTTTTGCTTGACAATATTTTCTGGTACCGTTTTTAGAATACTTGCATCACTAGAAAACTGCTTAAAATTCCAACAACCTACTATTTATGATCTATAACCTGTGTATATCAGTTGCAACATTATGTCATATTATTGTAAATAAAATATATGCAAGCATTGTTTAATCATTAGACTAAGACTAACCCTTTTTTTGGACAACTGATATCACTACTGCATGATGTTGTTTAGTTAGAGCATTTGATGGGCCTTTAAAAAGTGAAACATGACCCACGGTGCTATCGCGCACCNAATGAAATTTTATTAAATTCAAATTCATAAGAAATTTGAATTATATTAAATTCAATATATATTAATTCAAATAAAAATTATGAATTAATATAATTGGATTAATTATTTTGTCATGCCCACCTTGGGAGGCATGACTGACACTTGGTGCCTTACTAAGATCTGAACTGACTGAGCCTAAGTACTTCTGGTGCAGGGCTAACACTAACTCTTAAATCAAGAAAACAACGAGCTTTATCTTGGCTGTAAACACAGCCCCAACTGACAAGGCCTTATAGCCACCTGTAAAGAAAAATAGCTAACCAGAAACAGGCAATAACAGGGAATCCTATGCGGGCCGACAAGACCACCAAGATGTCTAGTTATGACTATAAAGTAAAAGCAGTGCTAGGTTAAACTATGGCCGACAAGGCCACTAATCTGTCAGCTAAACAAGACCCCACACGGCCAACACCTAAACTAAAACATATATGGGCCTCACACGGCCCATAACAGCTAACCATAGGGAAATAAAAACAATCTGCAAGACTCTAGGAGTAATATGATGGTCGGGACAGGGCCCCGACCTACCCATGATCTGTACAATCAAAAGAATTAAAC
Source organism: Datura stramonium (assembly GCA_018107945.1). NCBI lineage: Eukaryota > Viridiplantae > Streptophyta > Magnoliopsida > Solanales > Solanaceae > Datura > Datura stramonium. Next base: position 25,915 of record JACEIK010010458.1, read on the forward strand.
CTTCTATCTACAAGCTCCGGAAGAAAGGAGCTAACTGCTGTGGTGATGCTGGCTGAAAGTTACGAGGGACCTTCTCCTCGTCTATCCGCACCTGCAGGCAAGTAATGTAGCGCCCCAGAAAGGGCGTTAGTATAATATGCACTAAATATGTAAGGTGATAACTGTAAATGACTGAAATAAAGAGATGAAATTGAGAATAACTGAAATGAAGGGATAGAGATCATATTTGAGGAATAGATCTTCTTACTATCAAATTTTATTAATAAATAAAGCAAACAAAAACCTTACCTGGCCTCCATAAGCCGGAAGGTGCAACCAACACAGAATAACCCACCTGGGGCCTCCATAACCCCTGGTGAGTACACTTCAGTCTATATACCCCTATCAAGGTCGCACTGAGTCAACTAATAACTATTGCTGCCCTACCGGCCCCCTGGGTGTTGCAACTGAGCCCACTCGGCCCCTGACTATAGCTATGTCTGAGTCCAGTGGACTCCTGATATCTGCTCCCCGGGCACCAGGCTCGACGGGGGTGTATAGATCCAACCATGGCATATGAGGAACTGGGACCCCATCTTTATCCCTGGCGGACGACATACCGCTCCGTAGAGTGACTTCATCTCACCCCTGGCGGGCGTCGACACAACTAATAATTCTGAGGTCGGTCATGAAGGCTATACAGGCATAATCCATCCCAAAATAACATGGAATACGGGTTTCATCTAATAACAACAACTAATCATAATNTGATTGCTAGATCCCAAAATAACATGGAATACGGGTTTCATCTAATAACAACAACTAATCATAATAGACATGCTTCTGGTACTCTTACTGGGATTCAAACTGAGCTATCATGCTAAAGAAACTAACTTTCTGAAGGAAACTGCCTTAACATACCTCGTTCGTTGATTACTGATTAATTGGCGAGTTTCAGCTCGTATTCAACTACTCTTCTCAACTGCAATCGTATTACTGGGGGAAAATGACTAGTTTCAGTACTAACTTTGGAGAAAACGATAACTTTATATATAAATATTAACTATATTTCAACTTGACGGAACACGATTGAAAACTCGTAGTTTCTCAAAAGTCCAGAAGGGAGAAATGCTTATTTTAAGCCTGTGGTCGTATTGACGCTAGTTTGGAGCAATTCCAACAACTTTAGCTCGACGAATTTACGGTTTTTCGGGTGAATTTTGTGAAAATAACTTCGTAGAAATGCTCCCTGCAGCCTTATACTTCGATACCCGAAGTTAATTTGAATTCGGGTGTCGTTTTATAGTGTAAATGGATGAAAAATATTGATTTCCTTCATATTTTCCCCTTGCTGGCCGAATGTAAACTTGAAAAATGAATTGAAATCAAGGAGAGAGGCATATATATACTTGAGGCGGTGGACAAGGGTCCATGGAACGGACCCTATCGCGCCAATATAGGGCCGTGTCATGGAGCCCATCACGGAGGGCCTGGTCTGTGCCATGCTGCCCCTTTGGGTAGCTGGCCTGGCCCCCTCCCGCGCGGTCCCGACTTCGTGCTCATTCGACCTTTCCCCGGGCCCCTTTCTCGCACGTATTGCACTCTAAAACTCTTAACCAACGTACGAATAGGCCGTTTAAACATTAGAAACTTACGAGGTGTAACATATTTAAGTCTAATACATATGAATTTAATTAATAATCCAATTTCATTGGGCTAGTCCATCAAATTGGGCTACAAATGATGAGAGCACTTTAATGAGCCCAAGATGTCACCTTTCTAGAGGCCCAAATTAATGCCAGGTGTCAAATGAAGTGTCATGCCATTTCAAATAAAAGAGCCAATAGGATCATGCCACATGTCAAATAACACAGCCAAGTTAAAGGCCAATTAAGGTACACTAACATGTTTCTATAAATCAAATATTGCTTTGCCATCTTAAATTTGATTGGCTGAGAAGACTTGTCCTTATCATAACTCTTCTATCCTACAACTATAAATAGGGGTCTCATAATTCTGAAAAGGGACCTGCATTCAAACAACAAGCTAGAGAGAACTTGTGGATCAAACGCTGCAGATTCTCTACAAGCTGTAAGCATTCAAGAACTCAAGTATTACTCTACAAGTTTCAGAGATCAAGAAGAAGATAAAGCTCAAAACCCCTTGAATTCAAATGCAATTCAAGATCAAATCCACCAGATTCAAGCTCAAGCTCAAAAGCCCTTAAATTCAAGTATAATTCAAGATCAAATCTATCATGATCAAGATCAAGCTCAAATGCCCTTGATTTTATATTTGAAAGGAAGAAGCAGAGGATGAATAGAGATTGTAATACTCATATTTGAAATAAAAAACTACGATTATTAGGTATTTTTTCATATTGGTTATTATTTTCTCGACACGAGGTTTTATTATCTACAAATTCTGGCACACCTAGTGGGACAATCTCTACATCTTATCTCATCTTTTCAGCCTTCTTGAATCAAGAACATCGAAATAGCTTCAAAGAAGATCAACTCCAATTCAAATTCCCTCAAGGCTGCTGACTCCAAGTTCTCTGCTGATGTGGAAAACATCCTTGATGTTACCTTTGGAAGTTTTGGACTCATAAAAAGAAGAAAAACAAGCATGCTAGGACAACAAGAACTTCAAGTGCTATCAACATCAACTCCAGACTTGGATCTTCATCAGGATTAAGATCCTTTACCAATGCATCAGAAGGAGGAAACAGTGTTGCTGAAAAAATGAAGAAGACTCTGGCTCAACTTAGCCTCTCTGGATCTAAGAAATTTTCTGTGAAGGGAGATGATAATACTGTAAACAATGGATCTTCTTTACTTATACCACATAGGATGAGCCAGTCAAAGATCAACCTACTTGATAATCTGTGGTATTCTCCAAGATCCTAAACAATCATGCAAGCAATGATAACTGATGCTTCATCTATGGAGGAGAAACTTGAAAGCTTGACAAAGGTAATTGAAGGCTTGACCAATTATATACAGAATTAAGATGTTCTAATTAAAAAGTTAATGGACAAGGTAGATAGTTTAATGGAAGGGGAATCTAGTCATGTACCTGGAAAGGCCCAGAAGATCAAGATATTGAAGCTCCTGCAAAACATACATCACCCATCAAGGAAATTCCAGTTTCTTCTGAACAAATGATTCCACTTGACTAGCTGAAGGAGTTCATTGAGGAGACTATCAAGAACAAGTGCGAAGTTACTTCCATGTACTCTCTCACATATGCGAAGTCGTACACCATAAGAGTTGATAGCCTCAAGATGCCTGCCCGTTATCAGCCTCCTGAATTCAGCAGTTTGAGGAAAAGGGTTTGCATCTCTCACATATGCAAAGTGTTTCACATTTTTTTGAAACATGTAACAATGTAGGGACTTATGGAGACTATCTTGTCAAATAGTTCATCTTCCCCTTAAAGGGAATGCCTTTGATTGGTACATAGATCTTTCGCCTAATTGTATTGATAGTTGGGGACAACTGGAGCAAGAGTTCTTTAATCACTTCTATAGCACGAGACGTACTGTGAGCATGGTGGAACTCACAAATACTTACTAGAGAAATGATGAACCAGTCATTAATTCATCAATCGTTGGAGAAATGCAATCCCAAACTACAAAGAGAGACTCAATGAAGCTTCTACAATAGATATGTGTATCCAAGGAATGCACTGGGGACTTCTCTACATCTTGCAAGGCATTAAGCCAAGGTCTTTTGAAGAGCAAGCTACTCATGCTCGTGACATGGAGTTGAGTATGTCTTCTGCTGGAAACAAAGTGATGCCTGTTTTTACCCTCGTAAATGAAAAGACAAGCAAGAACCTAAGAGATGAAGCAAGTTTGTACCAAAGAGTGACAACAAAGGATCTATGAATGTTGATGTGTCTTCTGTGAAGTTTACAACAAAGGTGAGCAAGAAACAGAGTATGAAAATAACTTCCTCTCAAGGCAACCAAAATCGAAAATTAACCTTGAAGGAGATGAAAAAAAGTGAATACCCCTTCCTTGATTTTGTCACACCCCGAGTCTACACCCTAGACGGAACACAGTACTTAGAGTTACAAGTAACCCTTAGTCAACCCCTGGTCTATCATACACTGGCATTCTGCGTGAACATAATATATAGAGGAAGACTTAAAGTAAAATATAAAACATTTATGAAATAAAACTGAGTCATAAAGTTTAAAATATTTGAACAAAACTACAAGTCTGAAAACCAAGTCTGCGTCTGAAAGTCAGTGCAACTGATGAGTTGCTGGGACAAGCCCACAACTAACTCCAAGTATAAATAAGGAAAAGTATAACTGAATGAAATGATCTTCATCCTCGAAGGATGAGGACTCACTAATAGTGCAGCTGGAGTCTTCTGAGAGTGATCGGCTAGCAAGGCTGGGATTAATATTCTGCAACTGTATCATAAAATGTTACAATATAAAAGGTATGCGTCAATACTTTGAATGTACTGAGTAAGTGAGAGAAACCATACACAAGGAATAAAAATACTAACTGAAAATACATGCAATGATCAACTGAAACTGCTGTACTAAATAACTAAAATAACTTAGATGGTCGAAATGACCCTGTCTGATGGTCAAGGACATACCCTAAATTTGAGATACTATACTGAACTAATTTGAACTGACTAATATGAGACTGAAGTAAGCTGACTAGTGGGAGAGTCTATAATCGACATATAACCATATGAGCTAGACGTGGAGTCTGATGTATACACCCTATTGGTAGGACCCAATATATCTTTCCAGGGTATAAAAGCATGAACTGGGTGATCACAGGATTGGGGCCATGAGGCCAATATAAATATATCCCACGGTGGCAATGTAGTTCTGGGAACCTGGGTGCGGTGGAACCCCGGTCCACTCGATGCTAAGTCCTACTTCCACTGGATAGTCCTAGACTGACTAATAAGCTAATAGCTAGAAACTGGAGCCCAAGACTAGTCAGGAATACCTATATGGAAGCACCCTGAGAGTCTTATTGGACCGGATTCTATAACTGGGTTCTAAGACTGGTCAGAGTTGCTTATCTGGAAGCGTCGTAACTGTCTAAAGAACAAACTGTAATTCTGAAGCTGGGGTCCTAAGGCTGGTCAGAGCTTCTTATCTGAATGTGTCATGACCGCCTAAAGAACCAATAAAACTGATACTGGGACTATTTATGATAACTGAGAGGAACTACTGACACCTCGGGAATTTTTGTAGTCAAACTGATCAGCTAACATTTCTGACTAACACTGGATATTCTAACATTTTTATTGGAACAAAACTGACAATAGTCTGAATGAGTTTCAATACAAATAACAACATGGGAGTTCCCAACACTGATAAATTCAAGCAAATTTTGATATTTAAGCACTATTGCAGATTATAGTTTTCTGCCTAGGGCTAGAATTTACTTTATAGGGACAAGCACCAATACAGTCACAAACTGGTGGAAAACATTTACAATTATTATACAATAATATTCCACATGAATTAAATGAAGTCTGACAAATAATTTCTTAACATATGATAGTTTCAGGGCTAGAACTGATAAAGAAATAGGAAGAATTTTGGGGATACAAGAGAAGAACTATTCCGTTGTTGAATTCCCACATAACTGGTGATGGAAATACTTGAGAGAATTCCTTGAGAAATCTGAGAAAAATCATTCTTTCTAACTTCTGCTCTGAACTTTTTTAAGAGGGATTTTACGCTTAACTTATGAGATATAAGAAAAGAATGAGAGAAACTGTCGGTTTCCCCCCCTCTAAAACCCATGATTTGACCCAAAATGACTTAGTTTGGGGACTTAGTAGGTGGAAAATTAAAAAATTAACCCTGGGATTTAAATCTTAAATCTGGTTGACAGGATCCCAACGGGTCACTCAACGAGTTGTTGGTTGAGACCATGACTCATTGGGACCTCTCGTTGGCTCCACTACCTGGGACTATAAGTCACTGGACCTAGCAACGGGGGTCACCACGACACGTTGGATGAACCAACGGGTTATTGGTTCCTCCCGTGGACACTAGGTAATGAAAACAGGAAGGCCAAGCAATGGGTAATACAATGATTCGTTGGTTGAACCAACGGGTTGTCCTGTCCAGTCGTTAGGTTCACTGGAGGAATTTTTTTGAAGATGCCTAAGTTGAAAAAACGGTGATAACAATGACTCATTGCGGGAAACAGCGAGTCCGTGTTTCCTCTTGTCTTCACTGGAAGGGATTTCAAAGACTTCACCTGACGACTCTCACAACGGGTCATTGTTTCTGACAACGACTCATTGATTGAGTCGTGAGGGTTCTGGGAAGGATTTCTGGGCTGGGATAAACCACGAATGATAGGATTACTTGTTATTTCTCACAATGGATCATTCCTTGTCTCGTTTGTTTCCAAGTGACCAAGACCTGGTGATCACGACTGACACAACGAGTCGTTAGAGTTGACCACGACTCGGTGTGTCAGTCGTTTTGAGAAATTTTTTTCTGCTGCATTTTTCTAGAAATGTCTAAGTCTGGTCTAGAAAAGTTTTGGAGTGTTACAATATTTCCTCCTTAGGATCATGCATCCTCGAATGAAGAGTAAAACTAGGAAAAGAGCTGAGATTTCTAGATTGAGACTACGAGCTGGTTTCTAAAGGAGTAACTGACTTAACCGTACTAACAGAGCTGATGCAACTGAAATGCACATAGAAAATATAAATAGAGCTGATAAGTACGAAATTGAATAGAGTACTGAGGAAGAATTTAGTACCTGGTGCCAGAACTGAACTGGAAGGGAACAAGTATGGGTATCTAGCCATCATATCTGCTTCGGCTTCCACGTACCTCCTTTTACATGCTGGTTTTTCCACAAGACTTTGACTGAAGCTACCTCCTTGTTCCTCAGCTTACGAACCTGATGTTTAAGGATCTAAATTGGGACCTCTTCGTACGAGAGACTATCTTTCACTCCCACACTGTCCAATGGCACAACTGAAGTTGGATCACCGATGCACTTCTTCAATAGTGACACATGGAATATTGGGTGCATAGATGCCAACCCTGAAGGTAATTCCAGCTCATAAGCTACCTTGCCAATTCGTTTCAGAATTCTGTAGGGTCCCACATATCTCAGACTAAGCTTTCCCTTTTTCCCAAATCTCATTACCCCTTTCATGGGTGAAATTTTCAAATAAACCCAGTCATCCACTGCAAACTCTAACTCTCTTCTCCTTATATCCGCATAAGATTTATGACGGCTCTGAGCTGTTTTCAATCTTTCTCTGACGAGCTGTACTTTCTGCATAGCTTCATGAACTGAGTCTGGCCCAATTAAAGTAGCTTCACCAACCTCAGATCTGCACTTCCTACCATTCTATGCCTCAAATAGGGCCATTTGAATACTGGAGTGGTAGCTGATGTTGTATGAAAACTCGATGAGAGGCAAGTGATCATCCCAACTGCCCTTGAAATCAATCACGCACGCTCTCAACATATCTTCTAGGGTCTAAATAGTCCACTCAACTTATCCATCTTCCTTTGAGATTGACCTACATACCAAGTCCCTTCTGAAAGGACTTCTAGAAGTGAGAGGTAAACTGGGTACCTCTATTTGAGATAATGGACAAAGGAGCCCCATAAAGTTTGACCAACTCTCGAATATAAAGCCTAGCATAGTCCTCAGTTGAATTTGTAGTTTTAACTGGGAGGAAGTGTGCTGACTTAGTAATCTGGTCTACTATCACATAGATCGAATCATGCTGCCGACGAGTCCAAGGTAGACCCATAATAAAATCCATATTTACTTCTTCCCACTTCCATGTGGGTATGCTGATATCCTGAGATATATCTCCCAGTCTCTGGTGTTCTACTTTGACCTGTTGGCAGTTCAAGCACTTAGATACAAATTCAACGATGTCTCTCTTCATGCCATTCCACCAGTAAATATCCCGTAATTCATGGTACATCTTAGTAGAACCAAGGTGGATGGAATATCTCAAACTATGTGCTTCAGCCAGTATCTACTGTCTCAAATCACCCACATCCAGTATGCACAATCTACCCTGGTAACAGAGTACACCATCTCCCCCTTTAGAGAAAGCCTCAACTTCTTTTCTGAGAACCACTTCCTTTAGCTTAAGTAGTATGGGATCTTTATCCTGTCGGACTTAACTTCAACCACCAATGAGGAATCTGATCCACTCTTCACAACTACTCCACCCTCAGCTATATCAACCAACTGTACTCCCAACCGAGCTAATCTGTGGATATACTTTGCCAACTCCTTTTTGCCTTCCTCAACATGAGCCACGCTCCCCATGGATACTTTGCTCAGGGCATCATCCACCACATTGGCTTTGCCTGGGTGATATAGCATACTCATGTCATAGTTCTTCAGTAGCTCTAACCACCTTCTCTGACGAAGATTTAGATCTTTCTGACTGAACACATACTGAAGGCTTTTATGATCGGTGAAAACATCCATGTGAGCCCCGTACGGGTAGTGTTTTAATATTTTCAATGCAAACACCACTGCTGCCAACTTTAAGTCATGAGTCGGATAATTCTTTTCATGAACCTTGAGCTGTCTAGAGGCATAGGCTATCACCTTGCCCCGCTGCATGTCACGACCCAAACGTACACCCCAATTGTATATGGGATATGGAACCCCGAGAGACCCCAAGTCGACCCATGGTAAGAGCATACATATAATTCAATCACATGAGTGGAATACTTAACATAAAGAGTGTAATATAACATAGCATAACTGAAAACAATACTAGACTTGTACAATACGGTGAAATTCATCTTGTAGTCTGATAAGCCTCTAAACATGAAAGACAGATTGATGGGACAACTCCCCAACTAATCAAATATCCAGAGATTGAAAGAAATAATATAGAGTGTGAACATGCAGCCCTCGGAACATGAGGACTCACCAAGTGTGCTGAGAGCAAGACTTAACTAGCTACGGGTGAGGATGAGCTTGAGAACTAGGACCTGTATCATGAAATGATACAACATAGAAAGTATGCGGTTAGTACGTGAAATTTATTGAGTATGCAAGGTAAGTAAAACGGAATTTAAAACATATATGAAATTCATAAATGATCGTAAGAGCAGGACGTCATGCTCGTATCGTAAATTATAATAACATATCATATGGCTCCAGGTTTTCAAAACATTCATAGTATAACATAGTCATAGTTGTAATAGAAGAGCTTTAATTAACATAACTTGAGTCAATATACATACTCATAACATGCATAAATCATGAGGAACAGTGGGAGATTCTCTTAACCGACATACCCCATATGAGCACACATGAAACCCGACTTGTAACCCTAGTCAGGAGGGTGTTCGTACCTTGCCAAGGGTAGGAACCATGAAGGGCGTGATCACACATGAAAAGGTCCATTTGGGCTAGGGACAAACATGAAAGATGAAAGGTCCCAACATACCAATGGTGGCACGTAGTTCATGAGATCCGGTACTTAAACGTGAGCCCCGAACCTACTTGGTGTTCGATACTACTCCCAAAACATATAATTAGAAGCATGCCTGTAGATAAGTAAATTAGCCATGAGGTAAGGCCTGTGAGTCAACCAAAACATGATTCATGCTTAATAAAATACATACATATTTCTGAAATCATGCGTATATTTGGATTCCATAAGATCATAATAGATAATATAAGTAATTACAATTTAAAACATATATCATGCCGGGCTTATCAAAACATCAATGGGACGATGTGATTACATCGGACACCAAAACTGATATTAATGGATCATAAATCGATTCATCACGGGGCATGCATAATCAAGCTTAATTGATTAGAAATTCAAAATCAACAATATTAATATCAATTTAAAACTCAAAAGATGATCAAAACCAGTAGATAATGATAGGATTTCAAAATCACAAACCCATAATTAAATCATTAAATATTATACAAATCGAATATAAAACCCCATGAGTTTTTAAATAAATTTTGAGTGAAATCATTGAATAGGAACATGGGTGTGGAAGAATCCACTCATTGAAGACCTTACATACCTGGATTATCAACTTCTAACCCTCCTTAAAAGCCCAAGAATGAAGTTGAAGGAATTGAGGTGAAAATCTTGAAATCTCCCCTTAGATTACTTGTCAAAATTCTTGCATGCATGAATAGGAGTTTAGGAAGGTTTATTTTCTTAAAAACCCAGCTTTCCCAAGCCAAAATGACGTAGTTTAGGGCATTGTATTGTGAATAAGTCAAAATTACCCTTAATGAACCTGCCCTTAAATCTAGCCGGATGGGACCAACGGACAACACCAATGGGTCGTTGGAACCAACAGCGACCCGTCATGTCCCTCGTCGTATGCATTGCTGAAGACCTACTTCGGAACTATTCAACGGACGGACAGGAGACTCATCCTAACAACCAACAGTCCATTACATCGCCCGTGGTTTGCTCATGGACCTTGGCATCTTATATTTTAATGGGACACACCACGACTAGTCACAACCAACGATGAGTCATTGTTTCTCTTCCATCAAGCCTACTGGAAACCCTATCCCCTAACAAAGACCACAAACAACGACTCATTGTATCTCTTGACGTGTCGTTGGGAGACCCGTTATAGCCTACCTGAAGAACCTAGCCTCCCCTAACGACTGCTAACAATGACTCATTTTTTCCCACAATGAGTCATCATGTCGCCCGTCGTTTACACTTTCACTCAGCCTATCCCAACCAACGAATCATTACAACGACTCGTGGTTTGGTACCACGAGTCATACCTTAGCTCGAGCTAAGGGATTTTCCCCCATTTTCTGCAGTTTCCAACTTGTCACTTCTGGGTCTACTCCTACGCAGTTCTGGGGTATTACAATATCTCACTCTTGGGAACATTCGTCCTCAAATGTTAGAAACAAGAAGCCATCAGAGACATACAATTATCATACTCAAATTCTAACTATTTTAACCGAAATTTTCACGGAATGACTGCCTTCGAATAAAACCACATAGCTGAACTGATCTCATACTTCACATACACATTCATACATATAAAAGAAACTTGCACACATGAACTGAACATGAAAACTAGGTAGAGTTGTAGGGTAAAATTGGTACCTCAAGTCGAAACTTAGCCGGTAGAGAATAAATGTGGGTATCTCGCCATCATATCCGCTACGGCTTCCCACCTAGCCCCCTCAACATGATGATTTCTCCATAAAACCTTAATTGATGCTACTCCTTTGTTTCTCAACCTCCGAAGCTGACGATCCAAGATTTCAATGGGAATTTCTTCATAACTAAGGCTGTATTTTACCCCAATGTTGTCTATCGGGACTACCAAGGCTAGATCACCCAAACACTTTTTCAAAAGCGACACATGGCAGATGGGATGAATTGAAGATAACTCTGATGGCAAGTCCAACTCATACGCCACCTTACTAACTCTTCTCACAACCCTATAGGGACCAACATAGTGGGGTCTGAGTTTTCCTTTCTTTCCAAACCGTATGACTCCTTTCATGAGATACCTTTATAAATACCCAGACGTCCACATCAAACTCCAAATCTCTTCTCCTCACATCAGCATACGATTTCTGATGACTCTAAGCGGTTTTTAACCGGTCCCTTATCAACTGGAACTTTACCATGGCCTCATGAACCGAATTAGGTCTTATCATGGCTGCCTCACCAACCTTAAACCATTCGATGGGCGATCTATACCTTTGTTCGTAAAAATCCTTGAACGGTGCCATTTGGATACTGGAGTGATAACTGTTATTATAGGCAAATTCGATTAAGGGAAAATGATCATCCCAACTACCCTTTGAAATTCATAACACATGCCCTCAACATATCCTCAAGAGTCTGAATCATTCGTTCGGCTTGGCCATCCATTTGCAGATGAAAGGCTGTGCTGAGCTTGACTTAAGTCCCAAGTCCCTTTTGAAATGACCACCAAAACTGGGAGGTAAATTGAGTACCTCGGTCTAAAATAATAGACAAGGTCACTCCATGAAGTTGAACCAACTCCCGAATATATAATTTTGCATAATCATCCACTGAATCCGTGGTCTTGACTAGTAGAAAGTGTGCAACCTTGGTTAACCTTTCTACCATCACCCAAATGGAATCATAGTGTTGGCGAGTACGAGGTAGGCCTGTAATAAAATCTATATTAATCTCTTCCCACTTCCAAGTGGAAATGCTAATATCCTAAAGTACACCTCCCAGCCTATGGTGCTCGACCTTCACTTGCTGACAGTTGGGACATCTGGCTATGAACTCCGCAATATCCTTCTTCATACCATCCCACTAATAGATTTTTGCAAGTCCCGATACATTTTCGTGGATCTTGATGGATAGAATATTTGGTACCATGTGCCTCATGCAATATCCGGACACTAAAATTATCAAGTTCTGGGACACATAGCTGACCTTGATATCTTAGAACACCATCTCCCCCTTGGGAGAAAACCTCTATCTTTTGAGTCCGCACCGCTTCCTTCAGCTTCCTCAAAATTGGATCCTAATATTGCCTGGATTTGACATCAACCACCAAGGATGATTCTGACCCATTCTGCACAACAACGCTGCCATCGGTCGAGTCGATCAATCTAACCCCCAACCTTGCAAGTCAGTGGACCTCTTTCACCAACTCCTTCTTTCCCTCATCCACGTGGGACACACTCTCCATAGAGAGCCTACTAAGTGCATCCACAATCACATTGGCCTTTCCTGGGTGGTATAGACACTCATATCGTAGTCTTTTAGCAACTCCAACCACCTTCTTTGTCGAAGATTGAGATCTTTCTGCGTGAACACATATTGCAAGCTCTTGTGATCCGTGAACATGTCCACGTGAACCCCATACAAGTAATGCCGCCATATCTTCAGTGCAAACACCACCGCGGCCAACTCAAGATCATGGGTCGGGTAATTCTTTTCGTGAACCTTTAACTGTCGAGAGACATATGCTATCACCTTCCCACGCTACATCAACACACATCCCAGTCCGACTCTCGAAGCATCGCAATATAAAACAAAGCCATCAGTACCCTCGGATAAAGTCAACACTGGTGCTGAAGTGAGTCGGGTCATCAACTCTTGGAAACTTTTTTCACAAGCATCCGACCATTGGAACTTTACCTTCTTCTAAGTCAACCTAGTCAATGGGGCTGCAATTGATGAAAAGCTCTCAACAAATCTTCGGTAGTAGCCTGCTAAGCCCAAGAAACTTCAAATTTCTGAAGGATTCACCAGCCTGGGCCAATTCTTCACCGCCTCAATCTTCTGGGAATCTACCCTTACACCTTCGTTTGATACCACATGACCCAGAAATGCCACCGAGTTTATCCAAAATTCACACTTGCAAAACTTTGCATATAGCTAGCGATCCTTGAGGACCTAAAGCACTATACGCAAGTGAGTAGCATGCTCCTCCTCACTCTGGGAGTATATAAGGATATCATAGCTGAACACAATTACGAACATGTCCAGATACTGCTTGAACACCCTGTTCATCAAGTCCATGAAAGCTGCAGGAGCATTGGTTAGTCCAAATTACATAACTACAAACTCATGATGGCCATACCGAGTTCTGAAGGCTATCTTCGGGATATCACACTCCCGAGCTCTAAGCTGATTGTACCCGAACCTGAGATCTATCTTCGAGAAACACCTGACACCCTGGAGCTGGTCAAATAAATCATCAATCTTGGGCAAGGGGTACTTGTTCTTGACAGTGACCTTATTCAACTGCCGATAATCAATACACATTCAAAGGGATCCATCCTTCTTTCGAACAAAGAGAATCGGTACATCCCATAGAGACTTGGTCGGTCTAATGAAACCCTTATCCAATAAGTCCTTCAACTGTTCTTTTAACTCTTTTAGCTCGGCTGGAGCCATCTTGTAAGAAGGAATAGAGATAGGCTACGTATCGGGCAATAAATCAATACCGAAATTGATTTCCCTCTTTGGAGGAACAACTGGAAAATCATCGGGGAAAACTTCCGGATACTCACACACAACTGGAACTGACTGAATAGTCGGGGTCTCGGTCTTTACATCCTTAACCCTAACTAAGTGGTACATGAAACCCTTAGAGATTATTTTCCGAAAAAAATTTCAGGACTAACTCTGAAACTACAAGAAATATAAGGGGTCACAAAACATAAAGTAGCTCCTGGATCTAGCAAGGCATATGCACCAACATGAAAGACTTGCAACATACCCGTGACTGCATCTAGTGACGCTACCTGCTCCTGGCGGGGTACTAGGGCATAAAACCTATTTTGGCACTGACTTCCTGCCGAACTAGTGGAAGCACCTTGCTAAGGGGGTCGTGCTGCTGGAGCGGTAGAACTGGATGCAGGGCAATCTTTGCTCTTGTGCTCAGGTTTGCCACACCCAAAACAAGCATCCGCACCAACCAGGCACCTTCCGAGGTGGTTCTTGCCGCACTTTCCATAAATTGGGAAGGTGCGCCCACTTGCATGCTACCATGATCCCTCGAACCTGTAGCCCTGCTCCTCTGATCATCTCTGAACCTAGGCAGCGTGTTAGCCGATGATGGAGCTGGGGCAATAGACCTGTGCTGGGACTGTTGACGTGGTCCACCCCTTGATCTGGCCTGAGAAACCCCATGACTGTCGGTCTTGGCCCTCTTGGCCTCTCCTCCTATAGACCGATCCCATCTACTGGGCATGCAATACAATATGGGGAAATTCGATGTCCTGGTGTAGCATGGCAATTCGACAATCCTTGTCCAAGTAATCTGCTACTCCATGCACAAAGCGACTCACCCGAATCCGCTGATCCGCCACCAACTCCGGAGCATATTTAGATAGCCTACTGAACTCCAAGGCATACTCTTAGACCGATATGTTGCCCTGCTTCAATTTAACAAACTCGACCGCCTTAAGCTCCCTCATCTCCCGAGGGAAGAACCAATCCATGAACGCAGTGTGGAACTCATCCCAACCTATCAGGCCTGCACCCGCTGTCCTAGAACCTCTCCATTACTTGAACCATATATGTGCTACCCCCTTGATCTGATAGGAGGTCAAATCAACACATTCCCCATTATTCACCCCCATAACCTAGGTGATATTCAGAATTTACTCAATAAAGTCGTGGGGGTGCTCGTCTACCTTCGACCCTGTGAACTCCAGAGGGCTCATCCTCAAAAATTTGCTCACCCTCCCATTTTGCGGATAATGTGCCTCGGTCTGATTCTGGACTTGAGTTGTCATAGCTTGTACCAGCATCTGAATCGCCGCCCTAAACTCATCGTGGGTGGTTGGCTATGGTGCATGATCCTCATGAACGGCTGGAGTAGGCTGATGCTCACCATCATGGGCCCCCTCATGATCATTACCATTTTCGTTCCTCATGACATTCACTCGACGTGGAGGCATGATTCTGCAAACATGAGTAGCATGTACTAGAANCATTTGTTCGGCTGTTTTGGTAACTACACGCAAGTGCACGTGCGACGTGGAGGCATGATTCTGCAAACATGAGTAGCATGTACTAGAAGAGTAAAGGACGTTCATCGCACGACATAGATCATAAAAGAAGGAAACATTTCCTAAACGTCTCCTCTTCGTCATAAGTGTGGCGCGCTTCACACCCATGAAAAAGACTCTACTTAATGCGGCTTTCAAACTCCCTAGGACACAAAAACCTATGGCTCTGATACCAAGTTTTTCATGACCCAAATGTACACCCGGCTCGTAGACATGGGACATGGAGCCCCGAGAGACCCCAAGTCGACCCATGGCATGAGAATACATCTAATTCAATCACATGAGCGGAAGACTTAACATAAAGAGTGTAATTATAATATAGCATAGCGAAAAACAATACTAGACTTATACAATACGACGGAATACATCTTGTAGTCTGATAAGCCTCTAAACATGAAAGACGGATTGATGGGACAACTCCCCAACTAATCCAATATATAGAGACCGAAAGAAAATAATATAGAATGTGAACATGCATCCCTCGAAACATGAGGACTCACCAAGTACGTTGATGGCAAGGCCAAACTAGCTATTGGTGAGGATGAGCTTGAGAACTGGGACTTGTATCACGAAATGATACAACATAAAAAGTATGTGATCAGTACGTGGAATGTTTTGAGTATGCAAGGTAAGTAAAACATACATCTAAAACATATATGAAATTCATAAATGATCGTAAGAGTAGGACGTCATGCTCGTATCATAAATTATAATAATATATCATATGGCTCCAGGTTTTCAAAACATTCGTAGCATAACATAGTCATAGTCGTAATAGAAGAGCTTTAATTAACATAACTTGATTCAATATACATACTCATAACATGCATAAATCATGAGGAACAGTGGGAGATTCTCTTAACCGACATACTCCAAATGAGCACACATGAAACCCGACTTGTAACCCTAGTTGGGAGGGTGTTCGTACCTTGCCAAGGGTAGGAACCATGAAGGGCGTGATCACACATGAAAAGGGCCATTTGGGCCAGGGA
>JACEIK010010460.1:0-11099 GCA_018107945.1 Datura stramonium
TACTAGAGGTTTGTTGAAGGGTTTTCATCCATTGCAGCACCATTGACTAAGTTGACCTAGAAGAAAGTGAAGTTTCAATGGTCGGAGGCTTGTGAGAAGAATTTCCAAGAGTTGAAGACTCGACTCACCTCAGCACCAGTGTTGACCCTACCTGAGGGTAACGATAGATTTGTGGTATATTGTGATGCCTCAAGGATCGGTCTTGGTTGTGTACTCATGAAACACAGTAAAGTTATAGCCTATGCTTTCATGCAATTGAAAGTCCATGAAAAGAACTATCCGACTCACGACCTCGAGTTGACAGTAGTAGTATTTGCCTTGAAGATTTGGAGACACTAACTGTACGAGGTCCATGTGGATGTGTTTATAGGCCATAAAAGCCTACATTTCGTGTTTACCCAGAAGGATATAAATCTGCGTCAATGAAGGTGGTTGGAGCTTCTTAAAGATTATGACATGAGTGTCCTTTATCATCCAGGAAAGGCCAATGTGGTGGTAGATGCTCTATCAGGCTTTCTACGGAGAGTGTGACCCATGTAGATAAGGATAGGAAAGAGTTGGTGAAGGATGTACATCGGCTGGCACGACTAGGAGTTCGCCTTGTTGACTCGGCGGATAGTGGTGTCATTGTTAAGAATGGATCAGAATCATCTTTAATGAGTGAGGTCAAAGATAGACAAGACGAGGATCCTATTTTGGTAAAGTTGAAGGAAGCCATTTAGAATTAGAAAGTGGCGGTCTTCTCCCAATGGGGAGATGGTGTGCTACGATATCAGGGTCATTTGTATGTACCAGGTGTTGATGAATTGAGGGTGCGAGTGTTGCATGAGGCTCATGCTTTCGGATATTCTATTCATCCAGGTGCCACCAAGATATACTGTTACCTACGGGAAGTCTATTGGTGGAGTGGCATGAAGAAGGACATAGCAGAATTTTTGGATAAGTGTCCAAATTGTCAACAGGTGATGGTTGAGCATAAAATACCTAGAGGTGTGCTTCAGGACATTAGCATTCCTACTTAGAAGTGGGAGGAAATTAATATGGACTTTATTATAAGGTTGCCTCGCACTCGGCGACAATATGCCTTTATTTGGGTAGTTGTAGACAGGTTGACCAAAGAAGCTCATTTTTTATCGGTCAAAACTACCGACTCAGCGGAGGATTACGCTAAGTTATACATTTGGGAGTTAGTTCGGTTGCATGGTGTGCCCTTTTACACCATACCAGATAGAGGTACTCAGTTTACCTCACAATTTTGGAGATCATTTCAGAAGAGACGTGGTACTCAGGTTAAGCTTAGCACAACTTTCCACCAGCAGACGAATGGTCAGGGGGAGTGGACTATTTAGACTCTTGAGGATGTGTTGAGGGAATTTGTGATTGACTTCAAAGGTAGTTGGGATGATCATTTACCTCTCATTGAGTTCACGTGTAACAACAACTACCATTCCAGCATTCAGATGGTTCCGTTTGAGGCTCTGTATAGTTGAAGGTGTAGATTGCCTATTGGTTGGTTCGAAGTCCGTAAAGCTGCATTGATAGGACCAGATTCAGTCCATGAGGCTATAGAGAAAGTTCAGCTTATAAGGGACTGGTTGAAAATAGCTCAGAGTGTCAAAAGTCCTATGTGGATGTGAGGAGGAGAGAACTAGAGTTTGAAGTTGATAATTGGATGTTTCTGAAGGTGTCCCCCATAAAGGGATTAACAAGGTTCAGGAAGAAAGGGAAACTCAGCCCCGCTAAGTTGGCCTATACAAAATTATGAAAAGTGTTGGCAAGGTGGCTTATGAGTTGGAGTTGACCTCAGAATTAGCTTTAGTTCATCCGGTGTTCCATGTGTCACTTTTAAAGAAGTGCTTGGGTGATCCAGCTTTGGTTGTCCCGGTAGACAGTGTAGGTGTGAAGGATAGCCTTAGCTATGAGGAGGTTCCAGTGGAAATACTTAATCGTCAGGTTCGAAAGCTAAGAAACAAAAAAGTATCCTCAATCAAGGTTTTGTGGAGGAACCAGCATGTTAATGGAGCTAAGTGGGAAGCCAAAATAGATATGATTGCTAACTACCCACATTTATTCCCTCCCGACATAGTTTCAGCTTGAGGTATCAGTTTCCTCCCTAATACTCTATTAAGTTTCATGTTCAGTTCATGTGCCCTAGTTTCTTTCATGTCAATGTATGTGTGTATGATTCATGAATTTAGTTCAGTCATATAGTTAAGTCCGGAGACAGTTACTCCATTAGTTTTCAGCTCTAAATGTTCAGTATTTGGTATGATGTTTGCATCTCTCATCTTTTCAGTATGTTTATTCACATTCGAGGACAAATATTTAAGGGGGAGATATTGTAGTATCGTGAAAGCCTTAAAATCAGACCCGAGAGTTGAAATGGAGAAAATAGGATTTTTAGCACCAGATCACAGGATGAGTCATCCAGTGACCCATGAGGTGAACCACGAGTCATTAAGTGACTCGTGGGGAGAAGGGTGGAGTTGTTTGGATTTTTGGATTTGGGGTTGACCACGGCTAAGGCCATGAGTCATTGTCAGGACCACGAGTCGTCAAGTCACTTGTGGCTAGAGGTTGGCATGAAGTGGAAAATTTGGCCAGTGTTGGCCACGACTTGGTCACCACGAGTCGCTGGGTACACTATGAGTCATGGTGTCCCTCGTGGTGACCCTCAGAGGTATGATTTCAGTGTTGGCCATGAGAAGCAAACCACGATTCGTGGTGTTGAGGACGACTCATCCAGTCTCTCCTTGGGACTTGCAATATGTATTTTCCTGCGAATTTATTAAGGGATTTTCCATAATTACTAAGTTCCTAAGGCCTAAACTACATCATTTTAAGCTTAGTTGGGATTTTTCTAAGAGGATTTAGCTTATCCTAAATTACTCCTCTCCATGCATGCAAGACTAGAAGGTTCCTAGGGGTGATTGATGTGCTGTGAGTTTAGAGAACTTTCGACGCTTAAAACTAAGAAAATAGCATGGACTTAGGTATGTTTATATGTATATAAGACACTTTTACTTTGATTTCAGGGAAAATAAGTGTTGGAGCAAAGATGTGAAAAAGAAGCCGCAAAATGCTGAAAATAAGCCAAAGTATCAGTCTTAGTACGAGCCGTACCTTGATTATACGAACCGTACTAGGAATCGTGATGAAAGTCAGAACGCTGAGTTGGGAGGAAGGAAACCTACGACTCTTAGTACGAGCTGTATCACAACGGTACGAGCAGTAACTAGAGTCATGGAAATATTCAGAAGAAATTGCACAAAGGCAGACTCCTGGTATGGATGGACTCACAAATCATGGCATCAATGTACGAATCGTACAAGGAGCCCTAGTGAACTTTAGAGGATTTTTCAGTACTTGGCAGAACTTCAGACATTATAGACAGTATGAGTCGTGGCATGAACGTACGAGTCGTACCATAACACTCGTGAAGAATTCTAGAAGATATCAAAGTTCTTAGAGCCAGACCACAGAAGCAATGTATGACTCGTAGGAAGCAGGTATGAGTCATACCAGGACACCAACGCTTAGCCAGATCTGTAGTAGCCAAGAACTTACAGACAGCAGGTACGACCCATACAATCTTGCTACGGGTCGTAGGACAAATCGTGGCACAGTTGGCACCAGATATGAAAAACTCCCTGTTAGCTTAGGAAAAGGTTTCTAATGTCTGTATAAATATCCTTTATGTTTTATTTTAGTTAGAGAAGGACAAAACTTAGTTATCAGACGTGTTAATAGTTACTTTTATGAATTTTTATCAAGTTTTGAGGAGCAATTCTTGGGATCAAATTATTGATTTCTCACATTGTTCTTAAGGTTGTTCTTGAATAATCAAATATTATTTGCTTCCAATTTGTTGTAAGTATTTAAATTGTGTGTTTGTCTATAAAAGCAAATTGCAATCTTACAACTATGAGAGGCTAACCTCCACAACTAGGGGTTGTAGGAACCATGGCAGATTAACAAAATAGGGTTGCACAAAAGTGATTCAAAACCAATGCGAAAAGCTTTTATTGTATTCTCTTCATGTTTAAATATTTCTTAACGGTGAACAATTAGGACTTTTCCGAATTCTTTACTTTCTTGAACCTAGAGAGGTAGAGATTAGGAAAAGAGAATTACAATAAAGCCTTGATCTTTACAATCATTGTATTAACTTGAGCTGCAGTCACAAGAGAGTTAAATTTGGAACAATTAATAACGTTTAGCTTGAAATCGCTCATGAGACCTGACCCGATGATTGAGTATAGTCATCCAATAGGGACGAACCAGTTGTTTGGATGAACCCTAGTTATCATTTCTACAAGTAAGCATTGGGATTGATCACATATGTATACTCGAAGTAGTTATAAACCCATGGGGAACACTTACTCTAGTTGTTTTCAAATCTTGATTTAAGTCACCATTTTAATATATGATTTACAATTGTTTTCTTGAAACCCCCAAATTGGAGATAACTGACCAACAAGTTCACTTACCTGCATTAGTCTAGATCTTTCATATTCCCAGTGGGTTCGACCCTAACCTCTTAGTTGGGTTCTTTATTGACAACGTCCACTTCATACTTTTTCAGGAAGTGTGAGTTTGAGTGTTATCAGTGATCAAGGCTCCATAAATTCTCCTTCAATTTCCTTTTGGCATTATAGGAAGGGTGTAAGATTAACTTACCCAGGTACGTGAGGCTGTGAATGAGAGTTGCTTTCACTCTCACGCTCAAAATTCATCTCCATTCCATGAATCTCAATTCTATATTTATGTTTCATGATCTTATGGGGTTTATCTCAAATTTTGTGAAAATGCTCTATGATCTGTCCATGAGTTAATTCCCATCATGTATCAAATCATGTTTTATAATCTATTAGTATATTTTATAACTATTTTTTTTATTATAAATCTATAGTTTCAAACTTAATTGAATTACGCCCATTCATGCATGCTTCATGAAAAATCAAGTTATGATTCTATTATGATTGTGATCTTATCAAGTCTAAATTATGATTTATGATTTATATATGAATTCTCTTCAAGCATTCATCATGGATTTATGAATGTCAAATATATACATGTTTTACAAGTATGCATGGATGTCATGATTTATGAATTTATGACTCTTGGCCAACCCATGGGCCCTTATTCATGGCAAATCATGTATTTCAAGTATGATCAAGTATGTTATGATGTAATTGGTCATGAACTTCACGAATAAATTATGATTATGATATGAGCCTCATGTGCATACTTTTAAGAGCAGTGTCTAGCACCGAGTAGACCCGACGTTCAGGTAAACCCCGTGGTCTCAAAACTACGTTCCACCATAGGTTTATATATATACAAGTGTTAATGTTATTGGATCCCTGTGATATCACATTATGTACGTCCCTTGCCTTGCATACCTGGGACGACTCTGCCCACTCGAACAAGATAGTTGGGGCATCATGTAAGCTCTATCGTGATTGTGTCGGTTATGACGAGTCCTCCCATTGTTCCTCATGATTTATGCATATGGTTATGTTGTGTTACTTTGTCTCAAGTTATATTTTATAAAGTTTTCTCCTATGGTTATGATTATGACTGGTTTACTAATGGTTTGAAAACTTTGATCCCTTATATTTACATTATGATATTTACTTTATGATCATGTTGTCCTACACTTATGAACTCTTATGTATTTTAACTATCTGTTTTACTTACCTTGCATACTAAGTACATTGTTAGTACTAACCGCATACTCTATGTTGTATCATTTCATGATAAGGCTCTGATATTTAGGTTTAGCCCCGCCATTAGCTGATTCTCAGAGTTCACATTCCTATGCCCGTGTTGGTGAGTTCTCATCCCTCAAGGACATTTGGTTATCTGTAGTTATGTTCTTTCAGTTACAAACTTCTGTCATGCTAGTTGGTGATACTGTCCCATCAGCTCATCGGTTATGTTAGAGGCTATTAAGATATTATGTAGAAATCATCTTGTCATTTTGATTCGGTATTAGCTTGATATGTATGCAAAATTTCGCTATTATGTATGTTAGACTTTCACTTATTTATGTTGAGATTTAGATATCATGCTTATGCCATGTCTCGACTTGGAGCCTCTCGGGCTTTTTTGTCCCTTGTCTCGATCCGAGCCTATGTTCAGGTCGTGAAAAGGTCATGCCCCAACTACCACTTTAGTAGCTCTAGCAGCTTGCCCACCTTAGCAGGGCACCTCTTTTAGTGCAGGGGGACTACACTAGATAGGTTCTATTCAGTCTCATCTCATCAGGAGCAGGAGTGCTCATCAGATGTGGCACTGGTATGTTACGAGTATTCTATCTTGATTTGTATGCATTCTTAGATCCAGGGGATACCTTACCTTTCAGGACTCCTTATGTTGCCGTTAGTTTTGGGGTCAGTCCTAAAATCATATTAGAACCCTCCTCGGTCTCTACTCCTGTAGGTGAATTAGTTTTAGCTCGATGGGTAAACAAAAATTGCCCTATCACGATTCTTCAGAAAGTCACCTCAGTGACCTAGTGGAGTTAGATATGATCGATTTTGATATTATATTCAGTATGGATTGGTTACATGCTTTTTATGCTTCTATTGATTTTAAAACCTGTATGGTGGAGTTCCATTTTCCGGGTGAGCCAGTCATAGAGTGGAAGGTTAGTTCATCTGTGCCTATAGGTCACTTTGTTTTCTATCTCAAGGCCAGCAAGATGATCTCTAAGGGCTATGTGTACCATCTAGTTTGGTTCAAGTATGCTATGTCTGAGACCCCAACTCTTCATTCTATCCTGCTGTGTTTGAGTATCTGGAGATGTTTTCAGATTATCTACCAGGAGTCCCTCCCGAGCGGGAGATTGGCTTCGATATCGACCTTCTCCCTAATACGCAACCTATATCCTTTGCTCCTTTTAGAATGGGTCTAGACGAGCTAAAGGAGTTGAAAGAGCAGTTGAAGGACCTTCTAGATTAAGGTTTCATCAGGCCTAGTAAGTCTCCATGGGGTGCTCCAGGTCTCTTTGTTCGGAAGAAGGATGGTTTCCTTAGAATGTGCATTGATTATCGAAAGTTAAATATGGTCACAATCAAGAATAAGTATCCCATCTCTAGGATAGATGACCTCTTTGCCTAGCTTCAGGGTGCTAAATGGTTTTCAAGGATAGACCTCAGTTTTGGCTACCACCAGCTCAGAGTTAGGGAGAGTGACATTCCGAAGACAACCTTCAGGACTTGGTATGGTCACATGAGTTCATAGTTATGTCTTTTAGACTAACGAATTCTCCTGCAGCTTTTATGGGATTAATGAATTGGTTGTTCAAGAAGTATTTGGATATATTCGTGATTGTCTTCATAGATGATATTCTCATATACTCTCGAAATGAGGAGGAGCATGCGGCTCATTTGAGTATTGTGTTGCAGACTCTCAAGGATCACCAGTTGTTTGCTAAATTCAGCAAGTGTAAATTTTTGCTAAACTCAGTAGAATTTTAGGGTCATGTAGTGTCTAGAGAGAGTGTGTAAGTGGACTCTCAAAAGATAGAAACGGTGAAGAATTAGCCTAAACCTGTAAGTCCTATAGATATTAGGAACTTTTTGGGTTTAGCTGGGTACTACAGGACGTTCATAGAGGGATTTTCATCCATTGCAACACTGTTAACTATGTTGACCTAGAGGAAGGTCAAATTTAAGTGGTCATATGCTTGTGAGAAGAGTTTTTAGGAGTTAAAGACTGTACTCATTTCAGCACCAGTATTGACCCTACCAAAGGGCACATATGGTTTTGTTGTATATTGTGATGCCTCTAGGGTTGGTCTTGAATGTGTGTTGATGTATCACTGTAAGGTCATTGTGTATGCCTCTAGACAACTTAAGACTCATTAGAAGAATTATCCAACACATGACCTAGAGTTGGTAGTTGTGGTATTTTATCTGAAGATTTGGAGGAAGTATCTGTATGGGGTGCATGTGGATGTGTTCACGAACCACAAGAGCGTTCAGTACATGTTCACTCAGAAGGAGCTGAATTTGCTGCAAAGGAGATGTCTAGAGCTTCTCAAGGTCAATGACATGAGTGTCCTTTATCATCCGGGCAAGTACAATATAGTGGAGGATGCTCTTAGTATGCTGTCCATAAGAGTATGTCTCATTTCGAGGATGGGAGAAAGGAGTTGGTAAAGGATGTTCATAGGCTTGCTCGTTTAGGGGTTCGCCTTACAGATTCGATGGATGGTGATGTTATTTTTTAGAATGGGTTGGAATCTTCATTGGAGATGGAATTCAACGCAAAGAAAGATGAGGATCATATCTTAGTGAAGCTGAAGGAAGTTGTACAGAATCAGAAAGTGGAGGTTTCCTTCCAAGGGGGAGATGGTGTACTCTGATATCAGGGTTGTTTGTGTGTTTTGGCTGTAGATGACTTGAGAGCGAGAATGTTGAGAGAGGATCATGGCTCTCAGTACTCTATTCATCTAGGTTCCACCAAGATGTACTGGGATCTACGGGAAGTCTTTTAATGGAATGGCCAGAAGAAGGACATAGTGGAGTTTGTTGCTAAGCGTCCGAATTGCCAACAAGTGAAGGTCAAGCATCAGAGACCCCGAGGTATGCTTTAAGATATTAAAATTCGTACTTGGAAGTTGGAAGAGATTAATATGGACTACATTACATGTTTACCTCATACACACTGATAGTATGACTCCATGTGGGTGATTGTGGATAGGTTGACCAAATCAACCCATTTCCTACTGGTCAAAAATACCAATTCAGCTAAGGTTTTGTACATTAGAGAGTTGGTTCAATCGCTTGGAGTCCCTTTGTCCATCATCTCAGATAGGGATATTCACTTCACCTCAGTTTTGGAGATCATTTTAGAAGGGATTTGGTACTTAGGTGAAGCTTAGCACAACTTTTTACCTGCAAATATATGGTTAGGTCGAGCCGACCATTCAGACTATTGAGGACATGTTGAGAGCATGGGTGCTTTATTTCAAGGGTGGTTGGTATGATCACTTACCTCTCATTGAGTTTTCCTACAATAACAGTTACCACTCCAACATTCAGATAGCTCTATTTGAGGCTCTTTATGGGTGGAGGTATAGATCGCCTATTGGATGGTTTAAGGTAGGTGAGGCTACATTGATAGGGATAGATTTAGATCATGAGGCCATGGAGAAAGTCCAGCTAATTAGAGAAAGGCTATAACAACTGTAAGTCATCAGAAATCGTATGTAGATGTTAGGAGGAGAGAGCTTGAGTGTGAGGTTGATGATTGGGTGTTTCTGAAGGTGTCTCTCATGAAGGGAGTGAGGAGGTTCAGAAAGATAGGGAAGCTTAGTCTCTAATACATTGGTCCTTATAGGATTCTAAGGCAAGTTGGCAAGGTGGCATATGAGTTGGAGCTACCAGTAGAGTTATCTTTAGTGCATCCAGTTTTCCATGTATCTCTATTGAAGAAGTGCATTGGTGACTCGACCTTAGTTGTTCCGATAGAGAGCATCAGTGTGAAGGATATCCTTACTTATGAGGACGTTTCGATTCATATCCTTGATCGTCAGGTTCGAAAGTTGAGGAACAAGGAAGTAGCTTCAGTAATAGGTTTTGTGGAGAAATCAGCTTGTTGAGGGAGCTATGTGGGAAGCCAAAGCAGATATGATGGCTAGATACCTGCATATTTTCCCTTCCGACTCAGTCCTAGCATGAGGTACCAGTTTGCTCCTTAGCACTCTATTAAGCTTTATGTTAAGTCCATGTCCCTAAGTTTCTTTCATGTTATGGACTGCATGTATGTTTCATGAATTCAGTTAAGTCATATAAATAGTCTGAAATCAGTCACTCTATCAGCTTTCAGCTACAGTTGTTCAGTTTTGGGATTACAGTTCTTTCCCCAGCCTTCTAGTATGCTTAATCTACATTCGAGGATGAATGTTCCCTAGGGGGAGATAATGTAACAACCAAAAGTGCCTAATATTAGACCCAAGGGTTGAATTAGAGGAAATAGGAAAATCTGCACCAGGTCACAGATGAGACATCCAGTGACTCGTCAAGTGACCTGATATGTCGTTACATGACTAGTTAGGTGTGCAAGAGTGGGCCAAGATGTTAGTTTCAGGAGACCTGACGGATGGGAGGACGAGTTGTTAAGTGTCCCCACGATTTATTTAGTCAATTGTTAAGTGTGCAACGGTGGAAAAATGGTGGATTTCCAGTGTACCTTACAGATTCAGTAAAGAGCCATCAAGTCCCCTAAAGACTCGTTAATTGACTCGTCGAGTTGGGAAAAATCAGAGGATGAGTTTTTGGCTTCAGCCACAACGGGTCAGACCATGACCCATTACTTCACCTGATGGGTTGTCAAGTGGGTCGTTGGGTTTGGCTGGGCCATTTTTCCAGTCAGTTCATTAAGGGTGTTTTTGTAAATTCCTAAGTTCATAACTCCTAAACTAAATCATTTTAAGCCTCCTAAAGAGTGTATTAAGTGTTTTATTCATCCTAATCCCTCATTCTACTCCTAACACTCTCATTAGAAGATCAAATCCTGTTCCAAGATCAAGCTAAGGTTCCTCATCTATTTCTTCCCCAATCTTCTTGGGTGTTCAAGGAAAGCTTAGAAATCAAGTTACCCAGGTATATAGGTCCATGAATGGGGGATTTCTTCCACCCTCATGACCAATTTCTTCTCTAACTTATGAACTCAAGTCTCTAATTAAGTGTATTGAAGATTCTAGGGTTTAACCCAATTCTATGCAAATATCCATGCTATGTCTATAGGTCCAATTCCCTCACATCTCAATTAATGATTTAAGACTATTTGGGAAAATTTTACTTTCAATTTGATTATAAATTCATTATTTCAAGTTATTGAAAATTATTCCCTATTATGCATGATTTATGAAATTCAAGCTTATGAGTCTATGATTTCAAGTATGATAAATTATCTAGCATGCATGAATTCTTATGAATTCTTAACTTATGATTCCATGATTTCAAATTATGAAGCTTACTTCTGTTCGGTCTGTTTCGCAACTACACGCAAGTGCACGTGGTCGAACAAGTAGTAAAATGGCTCAAGTAAGCCAAGTATCGATCCCACAGGGACTGGACCAA
>JACEIK010010460.1:12031-32029 GCA_018107945.1 Datura stramonium
ATGCATTATTTCCTTCAAAAACAAAGACTAATCATGTTGGTTAATATTTCTTCTCATTTATATAAAAAGGCGTGAAAATGTACATAATTAAATACATAAAAAAGACAAAACTAAGTTATAAAGTATCACTTTGTCATGTAATTATGCTCAAGATCACAACCCCACACTAAAAGTCTTGTTCGTCCTCGAACAAACCTTTTACATCTCATGCACATGAAGACTCACACATAGCTAATTTAGTAGGATAATTCAAGTTATGGCTATAATGATTATTTAAGATAACAAGTTAAAAAAAGAGCATGCACGATTTAATCAATGAAATAATATACAACTCCGTTAAGACTTTCTAACCTCAAGAATTGACTCTCAATCTTGGCAAACTCATGCAAATCAACTGATCAAGAAATCCGACATCGATGATATCTCTCATTAAACATATGCCCTCACAACAAGAGAGTTACCCCTTTTTACTCACAAATATTCAAATCACACCAAGTATGGGTATATGAATAAAAATTACCAAATATTCAAATCACACCAAGTATGGGTATATGAATAAAAATTACGCTCGCTCTCACAAAGAATTCACATGCATCATGTAGTGACTCATAAGCTTGCTTCTTTAGTGTTTTACTCCACTCATTTAAGTGATGTATGAACGTAAGATCAAGTAGGACTTAATGGGTTGTAATGTAAGCTAAGGATGGGTAGGTACTATTCGGCCGCAATAGTGACTATCTTCCCCAAGCGCTTTAATAACTTCAACCTTCATTAAGTATATATCTTCTTACTTCACCCTCATTCTTTTTCAACTGATTTCTTCGTGTTCCCCTTTCTTTAAGTTATCACTACTTAGTAGTAAGGAGTACTTAAATAAGCTTTTCATTCATTTATTTTCTTACTCCCTACTAATAATCAACCATTTTCACACAAGTGCACATTTGTCCTTTTCTCAACTTTTACAACTTGCTACTTTTCCTTCTTTTTTCCAATTCTCACTCCTTCACTCTTTTGGATTTTTCACTTAAGCGCTTTGGAGTTTTGGATCAAATTCAAGGCTAATGAAAGAAAAGGATTAAGCTTATGTTGTAGCTATCAAAGAATAGGCTCAAGGCTCAATGGTGATAACTAGGATTAAATATTCAAGGTAGGTAAAGTGAGGGATAACATTTAAGTTCATTCAAAGAAATGCCTAAATCATCTCCGCTAATTTACATCCTTCATTTCATTTTTTATATACACACCAGCAAGCCCAAGACATTCCACAATAGCACGAATACTCAAAAACTTACACTACGTAACATGCTCAATTCAAGACACATTCCACATACTCTTAACTAAAATAATCACAAGAATTCAAAATTAAGCTTCAATCACATTGAGTCAAATTCAAGAGCCTATGTCTCACAAAAGTTATACACTTCTTACATGCTTCAACACTAACCACACTTGTATCTTACAATCATGCATAGCATATAACAAGAACATCAAGCCATCAATTACCACGTTCAAAAACCAACTCATCGGACCAATTTTTCCTCAAGATGGTCGTCATCCATCCATCCGTCTAAATAGTCTCTAACTATGTCTAAAAACATTATATACATACAAATATTCTTTTCTTTTCTTCTTCGGTTCAAAGACCCCCATCGGAAAAGAACCTAAAAGAAAAACCAACGGTGATGAAGTCATGCTGACTCACGTAATTTTTTTCAAATATTTATCAAAAGCATTACATTCACTAAAAATCGTTACACAAAAATTTTAAAATTTTCCTCACCCCAATACTTGAATCATGCTATGTCCTCTTAGCATCAACTTAATATTTGAACCAAGTGTGATTACCTCGAGGCCTTTAAAGCCTAAGCACAACATATGATCCATCAACTTTGCAATGTTGGTGTTCATCCCCACACTTTTTCTCTTCCATGCTCGTTAGCTTCCTCCTCCACAAAGTACTGTACTTCCTCCATCTCGTGCCTAACTTTCCACCAAAAACAACACAAGATGAAAATTGGCTAAAATTAACACAAATGCAAGAAATTAAAATGGTACCTATGGTACCCTCGGGTTGCCTCCCAAGAAGCCCTAATTTTACATCGCGGCACGATGATCAGTTTCACCAATTTTTCCTCCACCTTGAGGATATGATCTCACCCCTAATTTCTTCTCTAATTTTCTTATGCTCCCTAGGTGGTGGTGAAAATTGTAAGGACCAAGCAAGATGTCGCCGACATTTATTACCCTTAAGTAAGTGAAGTCATTTTGTCTATTGGAATCAAGAAATTTCAGAATATATGGGGCTTGGTCCTCCTTAGATTTTCTATAAGCTTGGAAGACTTATTTCTATGTCGTCAACTAAAGTAATGTCGCAAAATGCTTCGAGTGGGGTCTAATACACCCGACTCCGAAACCGCATTGTGCTTGACCTCCTTACTTTTATACACCTTCTCTCGCATCAACATCTATCTCTCCATTAATGTCCACTGGGGGATACTCTATCTCTTCTTCCGTGCATGAATTTTCACAAGTGTGAGCCTATCACTGGGACACTCAAAAGATTCTAATTGTTGGGCTTCATCAACAAATTCACCTTGTCTTCCTTGTAGTTCTTAGAATATTGCCTAAAACTGCTTACCTCGCAATTTATCACAAGCTTCATCCTCCGCAATCATCTCCGTGACTTTAACGCTCATCCTTTCTGAGAGCCTCGCATTCTCTTTTGCTGAATTCTCAATGTTGCCATCGCTCCTTCTATTGCTTCGATTGCTCAAGGAGAAAAGAGCCAAAGATGTCTTCTATTCGAAGCTTGGCGTCCCCAAGTCCTCATTTTCAAAGATGCTCTAGTATTCAAGAAACAATAGAAGGATCATAGTAGGGGCTTCGGGAAGGTATGCATTCTGATAGCCATCCCAATGGCCATTCTTGACCACCACATATATTGCACGCAGTTACGTTGTTGCCACAAGTGGTGTCCCCGCACCCGGGACAAGCATTCGATAAAATATGAGTAATTCACCATTTAAACTATTTATATTCCACGACCCCATGTCAAGAAGGGTATCCGAAAAAACAAAAAGAATTAAAACCAACACTAAGACCAAGTTGTCAACACTAATATAGAATTTGTAAACTAACACTAAGAAAGTAAATTTACTAATTGCGCCGCTCCGCAATGGCGCCAAAAACTTGTTCGGTCTGTTTCAAAACTCCCACGCAAGTGCACATGGTCAAACAACTAGTAAAATGGCTCAAGTAAGCCAAGTATCGATCCTACAGGGATCGACCAAGGTAATAATCAAATCAAGTGTCAATGAACTCTAATCCTAAAAATGCGTACAACAATTTAAAGAAGATTTTGAGAGTTGGTTTCCTAATTTATACTAATCTAAGACAAAATTACAAATTGAGTCTCGAACTATAGTAATGAGCATACTGAGGCTAAAACAAACATGCAAAGGGAACTAACTTATCGATTCAATTCGACACCTTCTCGGGGTTGCTAGTCAAGAATTATTGCCTATGGATTAAAACTTTGTGATTCAACCCAACTTAAGAATCATGAACCTTCAACCTACTTTTCTGTGATTAAAAGAAATTCATGTCTTCTAGCCATACAAAACCGATTCCGTAATTGACTAATATGACTTTCGTATATTTCTATCCTCGAAGGTAAATCAATTTCAATTTTTCCAAACTAAGAAGAGATCATATCCTACCATCTATTAGAACTTTCCAATTTCTTTCTTCGAGATGAAACTGACTTTTTAGATATACATTAACATTGGCCAAACATTAATGCAGGAAGAACAAGAATTAATAGAACAACCATGGAAGAAAAGATGAAAAACCAAAATGATCAATAATTTCATTCCACTACAAATGTTCTTAACCTCAAGAAGAAGTGAATTTAGCCACTCATTTGTGGATTAAACATCATCAAATGAGTATAAATCATACAAACAATTGAAATAAAGGAGAAAGAGATAGAGAAGAACCCTAAGATTTTTGTCCCCCAACCGCCCGTAACCCACGCCTCGTCAACTAAGTCAACTTTAAAAATAAAACCTAAGTTTGTTATTTATACTAGTGGGAATTTTTCCCGTAATAACAAGCAACGTGTCACGAGTGTATCGCGGAGCACCGCTTCCGTGACATGGTGTGTAGTCACGAGCACCGCCAATGTGACACGAAATGTATCGCGGAGCACTACCAACATGTCATGGAGGTATGGCGGAAGGCCCTCTCGGAAATCGCCCAATTTATTCCAACTTTGTGTTTCGCCCGATATCATTCCTCCACTTCACCAAATCATAGACTGGGTCCTCCAATGCATTATTTCCTTCAAAAACAAAGACTAATCATGTTGGTTAATATTTCTTCACATTTATATAAAAAGGCATGAAAATGTACATAATTAAATACATAAACAAGACAAAACTAAGTTATAAAGTATCACTTTGTCATGTAATTATGCCTAAGATCAACTTCAAGTATGTATGATTTATTGACTTGGGCAAGCCCATGCAAAGCTAAGTACTTTTATCATGATATTTTCCAAGGCTTACAAGATCGCTTTTAAAGGGATATTTGGAGTCAAGACTTCGTACTCAAATTCATGCTATAAGCTTTGAGAATATGATTATATGAGAAATATGCATGTTTTGGGGAGTAAGACTATCACCGAGTTGGACTGGGATTTCGAGGACCCCAATCTCCGAACTACGCACCAACGTAGGATATATTCTTATTGGGACCTCTCAAGAGAGTGCTTCCCCACCCGAGGGCACACCTGTCATCACACTCATTCTTCCGACTCCCGGCAAGGCTTAGATGACTCTCCTCCATGTGGGCAAGACATGCTCATACATGATGGTTGTCACTATGACAAGTCTCCCATCGTTCTTCATGATTTCGCCACTCATGTTCATGACTTATGATATTATGTTTATAGCGTATTTGACCCATTTGGACAAGATATGAGCTTTCACTTACGATTTCAAGCATGACATGTTATAGGATTTCTATTTCTAAACATTGGTTCATTATGTTCATTTTTATGATGAATAGTTTATGATTATGTATATCTCGATGGGCGTCCTTTGTAAATGGCCTTACTCATGAACTTCCTTGATTTATATTCATGATTTTAACTAACGTTTTACTATCATGCTTTACTTACCTTACATACTCGCATATTCAAAGTACCGATCGCATACTCTATGATATCATCTCATGATATAGGTTCCATTGATCAAGGTCGGTGGATAAGGGAATATTTATATGCCAAATCGATACTCAAATGCATCACTTTTGCCGTTATCCAACAATGTGTGTATATTCTCATGTAAATTGTATGGAAGTGTGGATTTTTATACTTAACCAACATGATTAGCCTTGTTTTGTAGGCTTTTTGATGATTTTTGAGAGCTAATCCATGAGTTGGTGAAGTAGAGGCTTGGAGATCGAATAAACACGCAAATCAAGATGCTAGAGAACAACAGCCACTCAAGAAGGCTTTTCTACATCGTGCCAAGGCAGCAGCAGGCTGCTCAAGCATGCCCTCGCCGCGTTGGCAACGTGCCACGGCAGGGTTGCTCCGCGACCGCATGGTGCACTGCTGCTGCCCCGGCAGCGTGCCACGCTGCCAACGCGGCGGTGGTGCCGCTAAGGTCGAGTTTCGGCGGGCTTCCGTGGCGCCTCCGCTGCCTTCGGGCCGTGTCACAGGCAATGCTCCTCGCGTTACACTCCGTGACACGTTGCTTGTTATTCCGGATAAATTCCTACTATTATAAATAGCACACTTAGGTTTATTTTTACATAATTTCGACTTTTGGTGGAGCAAGAACGGGTTACAAAGTGTCTTGGAGGACGAAAATTCTTAGGTTTTCTCTTATCCCTTTCTTCTTCCTTTCAATTGTTTGTATGATTAACACTCATTTAAATGGCGTTCAATCCACAATGAGTGGCTAATTCCCTTTCTTAAGCCGAGGTTATAAACCGTTGTATTGAAATGTAATTAGAAAAAAAAATTAACGCGTAAATTATTTTTTTTTGGTTGGTTTTTTGTTTTTTTTAATTTTGTTCTTACTACGTTAATGTCCGGCCAATGTTAATGTAAATCCAAAGTCCGGTTTCACCCGAGAGGGCAAGAAATCTCCAAAGTTGTGACTTAATAGGATCTGATCCTTTCTTGGTTTGGGAAATTGGGAATTGATTTACCTTCGTGGATAGAAATATACCAAAGTCGTATTAGTCATGTGTGGAATCTACTTTTGTATAGCTAGAACTTGGAATTCCTTCTTATCACGAAAATGTAGGTGGAAGGTTCATGATTCTTAAGTTGGGTTAAATACTTAATCCATAGGCATTAGTTCACTAGCAACCTGAGGAAAGATAAATCATGTACATCGATAATTAGTTTCTTTACACTGCTCTTTGTAGCCTCAAAGATGCTCACATCCATAGTTCGTAGATTCAACCGTATAAATATTTTTACTTTGTTATAAAAATATATTTTCCAAAATATAAAACTCTTCTTTACACCGTTGTCTTCATTATTAGAGTTTTAGTAAATTAACACTTGAAAAGGTTTTACCCAAAAGAGTCCACCCCCCGTGGGTTTGACATTTTGCTTTAAAAGAGCCATCAGATACTTGTACGATCCGGCATAATTTATGCCTTTACTGGGCCGCCTCGCGATAGTACATTGCCGATCGCCCGTCCTATTCCCACTTGGGTGAGACCTCATTTTCCCAGACATTATTAATTTTATGTTTTTACAATTTTTCGCCTTTAGACCTAGTAAACTAATCTGGAGGTGCCGCCCCATCATCTCGTCATAGTAGTAGAGACTTTCTAGACTATCATGTATAGAAAGTTAAGCGTTGTTGAGTTGTGTTTGCGCTTTGTACTTAAGTGATATGCGTACTTCCGCTTATACTGGGCGATGCAGACTTCCGCTTATATCATGTTTATTCTTTATTTCTACTTATTGAAGCTCTTTTCAGGCTATGTATGTAGCATGGGTTATCTTGGATCCATTCATGGTTTAGGTCTCATGTCTTAGTCTGGGGTCCCAGCTCGGGTCGTGACACGATAAAAAAATTTCACAGGAGTTTCTTCATAAGTCAGACTTTCCATTACACTAACACTCTTGATAGGGATACAAAGGAATGGGTGTCCCAAACATTTCTTCAACATGGACACATGAAATACTTAATGTACTGAATCCAACTCTATAAGAAACTCCAATTCGTAGGCTACTTGCCCAATCCATCTCAAAATTTAGTAAGGTCCAAGGTATCAAGGACTAATCTTCCATTTTCTTTCAAATCGCATGACACCCTTCATAGGCGAAACTTTCAAGAACACCCAATCAACAACATCAAACTCTAGTTCCCTTCGTCAAAATCGGAATAGGAATTTTTGTGACTTTGAGTTGTCCTCAGTCGCTCCTAAGTGATCTTAACTTTTCCCATGGCCTGGTGGACCAATTCCGACCCTAAGAACTCTGTTTTATCAACCTCAAACCATCCAATCAGAGATCTACACCTTTACCCATACATAACTTCAAATAGTGCCATTTTTATACTGTCATGGTAGTTGTTCTTATAGGCAAACTCTATGAGAGGCTTCTTATCCTAATTACCTTTGAAATATAGCACATAGTCTCTCAATATATCCTTAAGCGTCTGAATTGTGCACTCACCTTGGACATCTGTCTAGGTATGGAAAATGTTATTAAGGTTTACTTTTTATACATAATCCTTTCTTACAGGACTTTGAAAAATGAGTAGTGAACTGAGCATTCCTATTAGAAATAATGGGCATTGGAGTCCCATGTTGCCAATTTTCTATAGAATTAGTTGTTTTGATAGTAAGAAGAGAGTCGTATCGATAAGTCAATCTACAATTATCTAAATCAAGTCATGCTTTTAAAATAAGCATTGTAAATTTGTTATGAAGTCCATATTGATTATTTCCTATTTTCAAAAGGGAAGCTCTATACTTTGTGCTAAACCACCTGACGATTGGTGCTTAACCTTAACCTATTGGCTTAGGACACCTTACCACAAAATCTTCTATGTTTTTCATTATGTTGTTCCACTGATTGATGTCCATCAAGACTTGATACATCTTCAGGAACCCAGATGAATGGAATACCTAAAGCTATGCTCTCTTCCATAATCCTTTTCCAGGAGTCCATCCATATCTAGAACATATAATTTGCCTTGGTACCTCAGGGTACCATTCCCCCCTTTTCAAAAGCTATAGTTTATGTGTGTGGACTCCTTCCTATAACTAGAACAAGATGGGATCATTGGCTTGTTTTCCTTTGTCTTCTGTTTCTAGGGATGATTCAACCATATTTTGTATAACCACACCACCATTATCGGAGTCCAAGAGCCCAACTCCTAAGCTTAGCAACTATGAATGTCTTTCGTAGACTTCCGATGGACAGTATGCTAAAAGTATCAATGACTACATTCTCCTTTCCAGAATAATAGAGAATATGCATATCATAATATTTGTGTAAGTCAAGCCACATTCTCTACCTAAGATTCAACTCTTTCTACTTAAATACATACTGTAGACTTTTGTTATCAGTGATGATATCAACATGAACACTATAAAGGTAGTGACGCAGATCATTAAAGCAAACACTACTACTACCAACTCTAGTTCATGAGTAGGGTAGTTCTTATCATGATTTTGAAGTTGTTTGGAGGCATAAGCTACATCTTTTCCATTCTGTATTCGAGCAAAACCAAGACCAATTCTTGAAGTATCGCAATACATAATCAACCCTTCATTTCTTGTAAACTTTTCTCACATGCATTTGACCACTGGAACTTCGCCTTTTTCAAAACCAGCTTATTCAATATATTAGCAATATAGAAGTAACCCTCCTTAAACTGTTTATAATACCTAGCCAAACTCAAGAAGCTCCGAATATCTATCGGGGTTGTCGATCTAGGCCAATTCTTTTTTTATTCTACATTTTGAAAGTCGACCTTGATACCATCATTAGAAATGATGTGACCTAAAAAGGCCACAAAGTGCATCCAAAATTTGCACTTAGAAAAGACCACATAGAGTTCATGATCCTTAAGTGTCTGCAACATAAAACAAAGGTGATCTATATGTTCTCTCTCACTATGGAAATATACTTGAATATCATCGATGAAGACAATCATGCATATGTTGAGATAAGATTTTAAGACCCTATTCATCAGATATATAAAAGTCATTGGGCGCATTCGTTAACCCAAAGGACATCACAAGGAATTCAAAGTGAACATAGTGAGTCCTGATAGGCTATCAGCAGAGTGGCTTCTTCCTGGACCTTTAACTGATGTGACCTAGCTTGAGGATAATCTTAGAGAAATACTTGGAACATTGAAGCTGGTCAAATATGTCATTGATTTTGGGGAGTAGGTACTTGTTCCTTATATTTATATTATTTAGTTTAAGATAGTCAATGTATATTCTCAAGGAACCATCCTTCTTGTGGGCAAATAGGATTGGATCACCCCAATGAGAGACACTTAGCATAATGAATTCCTTATCAAGAAGATCTTTCAACTACTCCTTCCATTTTTTCAATTTAGCTAGAGCCTTTTTGTAAGATAAAATACATATCGACTAGGTGCCGAGAAGGACATCAATCCCAAAGTCGATCTTCCTGTGGGGAGTAAATCCATGAAGTTCATCTAGAAATACTTTAGGATATTCGTTAGCCATTCACACAGACTGGAGAGTTAGTACCTCGACACTGACATCCCTAACTTATACTAAGTGAAAAATAAACTCCATGGAGACTATCTTTCTAGCCTAGGTATGAAATAAATTTACCTTTTGGCACCACTATTCCTCCCTTCCATTCTACGACTGGTTCATTAAGAAACTGAAATCTCACAATTCTAGTCTAAAAATCGATTGTAGTGTAACATGAGAACAACTAATCCATACCCATAATAATATCAAATTCAACAATTTCTAACTCTATTAAATCAGCCATGGTGGCTCTACAATAGTGATTGTGCAACCCTTGTAAATTCTCCTAGCTATAACAAACTCACCAATATGAGTGGTGTCACAGCTCAGGCATAGAACTTGAACATAACATGAGACCTAGAACCAAGAATTACTCCAATATAACCCACGGTATATTCATAGTATAAGCATAATCATACACTAAATGGAACAAACGTAAGATATAGCATAAACAGAATTCTAAGATATCATAAATGTGTCAACTGGAACAATAAGTCAAACAATTGAATATCTATACATCATCATCTAAAAAGCCTCTAACATAAGATGAACTAAAGGGAGAGGTCCCCAACTAGCTCTACTAACTGTGTAACTGAAATGACAAAAAGAAAGCACAAGCCAAATCTGCCATCCTCACATGATGAAGAAAGACCAAACTAGAGATGAATCTGGAACAAGAGCAAATCTAACATCGGGTCGGAGATCGAACAGCCGAACCTATATCATGAGATGATATAGCACGAAAAGTATGCGATCAATACTTTGAACATAATGAGTGTAAAGGATAAGTAAAACATAGAAGTAAGTATAACATGATAAAAAGTCATGATTATGATATAGATTGTAAAGTGAAGTATAACAACCCAAGGTTTTGAAAATAAAATCATGAAGCTTAACATATTTGAAATCTTAAGTAAAACTCATAAACTGATCAATGGGCCAAAAATATGATAAGTCATGGTATCATAAAGCATGAACCTGAAGAAACATGGAACATATGTGGAATAATAGGAAATTCTTATAACCGACATACTCCAAGTGAGCCTCATGGAGCCCAACCTGTACCCTGGTTGGGAGGGTGTCCACAACTTACCAAGGGTAAGAACCATGAAGGCGTGATGTCGCTCATGAGCTCAATAGAATAAAGGAGACACTCTCAACTGGATATGACCCTTTCTCTAGAGGCAAGGAAGATACGCTCTACTAGCGAGGACTTTTTATCCTACAGTGTCATGTAGTTCTAAGAACTGGGTGCTAAACCCCAGCCTACTCGGTGTTAAATACTACTCCCAAAACATACATAGTGCTCATAATCTTACTTGAAACATGGTTGGTCTTGCATGGACTAGTTAAAAACGTGATGAATTAATAAGTTCCTTGACATACGTGAACTTGCCATGAAAAAAATGCTGAAGATATAGCCATGATACATAAGCTTGATATTCATAAGGTTCATACATACTTGAGCAAATCATGCTAACTTGAAAATACAGAATCATGATAGTTTTCATAGAAATCATGTAATCATAATCATAAATCATAAGTAGAATCATGAGAGAATCGATTTCATTAAAGATCATGGAGTTTTGCATAAAAAGGGTCTATCCCTAGAAATTCATGAAAATTGTAATTGGAGACTTGAAGGAATTGAAATCATGAAATTAGACTTGAGATTTGGGCATGAGAGTGAAAGAAATCCCCCATTCATAATCCCACATACTTTGGCTTGAAGAATTCCTAACAATAACTTTACACCCAAGAGAATTGGAGAAGAGGAACCCTAGCTTCCTTGAGAATCCTTAAGAGCTTGATTTTCATTCTTCAGTGTTGGGAGTGAAGAATAGGAGTGTAGGATAAGTAAAACCCTTAAATACACCACTTAGGAAACCGAAAACCACCTGGTATAGGAGTTAAAATCATAGGAAGTTATAAAAATACCCCTAAAAATTCACACTTAAAACTACCAACCAGTTGTCATGGGCCACACCACGAGTCGTTGGTTATCACCATGGCTCGTGGTGACCAGTCATCACTTGCTGGAACCCTTTGGCCAATTTCTGGACTTCTAATCACAGATGGTCATAAAGACCCATCAGAGGATACCACGAGTCATCCTGTGACTCGTGGTCAGTGGACCAGTCTTGCACATTCTTTGAACTTTATCTCATAAATCATCACCATGGGTCATCACTTGTCATAATGAGTCATTACATCCTTCCATGGTCACTAAAATCATGTTACATACTCTCTAAAGTTTATTCCACGACTTGATGCTATAATCCGTTATATGTCACAATGACTTGTCACATGAATTGTGGCATTTGGATCTTGAGAGTTTACTGCTGCACACCACGAGTGTGACAAGACTCATGGTACCATCTGATGTTTCGTGTTGTCACTTGTTCTGAGGGAAAATTTTCACTTTCTTGTTGATTTCTTTCTCATGTCTAGGATTTAGCTTTAGGAACTTTTGGGGCGTAACATTATCTCCCTCTTGGAAAAATTCATCCTCGAATGGAGACTAATGGAGTTGTATAGGGAAAGAGCTGCAATCCCAATACTGAATGCTATAGACTTAATATTGATGGAGTGACTGACTCCAAGCTAAGGTACATATACTGAATTGAATTTATGAAACATGTATGCATACTAAGACATGAGAGAAACTGAATGACATGAAACTGAGATGAAGCTGAGTAGAGTACTAAGAAAGAAACTAGTACCTCATGCTAAAGCTGAGCTCGAAGGGAAAATGTGAGGGTACTTGGCCATCATATCTGCTTCGACTTTTCAAGTAGCTCCCTCTACAAACTAATTCCTCCAAAGGACTTTCACTAAAGCGACTTCCTTGTTCCTCAACTTATGAAGCTGATCGTAAACAATCTCAATCAGAACATACTCAAAAGAGAGACTATCCTTCACACCAATGCTCTCTATAGGTACAACTAGATCCGGATCACTAATGTACTTCTTCAACAAGGACACATGCAAAACTAGATGGATTAATGCTAACTCTGTGGGAAACTCCAACTCGTAAGCCACATTACCAACATGCCTCAAAATCGTATAAGGACCAACATATCAGGGACTGAGCTTCCCCTTCTTGCAAAATCTCATCACTCCCTTCATGTGTGACACCTTCAGAAACACCCAATCATCGACTGTGAACTCAAGCTCTCTCTTTCTTACATCCGCATAGGATTTCTGACGACACTGAGCTATTTTCATCCTTTCTCTAATAAGTTGAACCTTCTCCATATACTCATGAAATGAGTCTAAACCTATCAACATCGCCTCTTCTACCTCCAACCATCCAATAGGTGATCTACATATCTGCCCATAAAGCACCCCAAATAGAGCCATCTAAATGCCGGAGTGGTAACTGTTGTTATAGGTAAACTCAATGAGAGGCAAATAATCATCCCAATTACCCTTGAAATCTATCAAGCAATGTCCTCTAAAATGGTCCACTTAGCCTGACCATATGTTTGCGGGTAAAATGTTGTGCTAAGCTTAACCTAAGTATCATGTCCCTTTTGAAATGACTTCCAAAACAGCAAGGTGAACTGAGTACCTCTATATGAGATAATGAACAATAAGACTCCATGCAACCTGACTAACTCTAGAATGTAACATCTAACATAATCTTCGGCTGAATGTGTAGTCTTACTTGATAGAAAATATGCTGACTTAGTCATTCGGTCCACTATCACCCATATAGAATCATGTTGTTGGTGTGTATGAGGCAAACCTGTAATGAAGTCAATGTTTATCTCCTCCTACTTCGAAGTAGAATACTGATATCTTGGAATCATACCTCCTAGTCTCTGGTGTTTAACCTTAACCTATTGGCAATTCAGACACTTAGCCATAAATTCTATAATATCCCTCTTCATTCCATTCCACCAATAGACTTGCCATAGATCACAGTACATCTAGGTGGAACCTGGGTGGATGTAATACCCCAAATGTCCCTAAGATCATACCCGAGGCATAAAATAGAGAAACAACTGAAATTGCATCAAATTATAGAATTAATCATCAGGTGAGTCATCAAGTCATCTAACGACTGGCACTTGACGACCCGTCAAGTACACTAATGGGTCGTTATGTGACCTATTAAGTCTGGTGAGATGATTTTTGAAGTTGAGTCATTAAGGGTTTTTTTGTACTTCCTATGTACTTAGCTCCTAAACTAAGTCATTTAAAGATCCTAAGAGGGTATATTCTTGGGTTTTTTTCATTATTAACCGTCATTCTACTCCTAAAACCTCTAGGTTGAATATAAATCATCTCAAACCCTCAAGCATCGAGGTCCTCCTTCTTCTACAAATCTCTTGGGAATCAAACCCTAGCAAGAATTTCACCAAGCCCAGGTATGTAGGGTCATGAATGGGGGAATCCTTCCACTCTCATGCCCAATTTCATATTTATCTCATGAGTTCAAGTTTCCAAGCATGTTTTATTGAAATTCTAGGGTTAGACTGAATTCTCATGAAATCTCTTATGATCTTTTATGAATTCAAGTCTCTTTTGATTCAATTCATGATTTATGATTATGATGACATGTTTTATACTAAGATCTTTCATGGACTATGTTTTCAATTTTATGATGATTTTACTCAATTATATATGATCTTATGAATTTCAAGCTTCTGAACCTATGATTTCATGTTATGATGATTCATTGAATTTCATGAATCTCAAGCTTATGTATCTTGACCGAGCATCGTTTTCATGCCTAGTTCACTTATGACAAGTATTGTTATGATTCTCATGTTTCCTAACTAGCCCATGTAAAACAAGTATGTTTCATGGTTATGACTGAGAATTGTGCATGTTTTGAGAGTAGTGTCTAGCACCGAGAAGGTCGCGCTTCAGCACATTCAGGTCTCAAAACTATGTGCCACCGCAGGATAAGGGGTCTTTACAAGTAGAGAGTATCTCCCTTGCCCTATCCTAAGTAGAATGTCTCCCTTATGCTATTTAGCTCATGGTTACGAGTGATATCACTCCTTTATTGTTCTTTGCCTTGAAAGGCTTAGAACGGTGTAATACCTCAAAAGCCCCTAAGATCAGACGTGAGGGTTTAATCAGAAAAATTAAGAAAAATCTACACAGGCCACAAAACTACTTGTCAGGTCACCCGACAAATCACTGATTGACTCGTTAAGGGGTGCCAGGCTGGTAAAGAGTCAGGAGATCACGTTGGATGGTGTAATGACTCTTCATTTGACATAATGACTCATTAGGATGCCCGTTATGTGCCAAGGAAGTTGTAGAACATGATACCTAATGAGACACAAAATGAGTCATGGTGACACCTCACAACTCATCAAGTTGGTCGTTATCGGGATGGTTGAGATTGAAGAATGGGATTTCCAGTGGTGACAATGATAGGACGTAACGAGTTGTCATCCTTGTTAATGATTCATCGTGTCAGACGTTAGTTGAAGAATTTTAGTGACAGAATATCTTTCAGGTAAAGGTAACAAGTGAGGACCACAAGTCGTTAGTTGGTCCCATCGACTCGTTAGGTCCCTCGTTAGGACTAGTAGTATCAGTTTTCCTGTGAAATTAGTAAGGATGTTTTCGTAATTCCTAAGCTCTAAAGCCCTAAATTACATTGTTGTAAGCTTT
Organism: Datura stramonium; assembly: GCA_018107945.1. Classification (NCBI taxonomy): domain Eukaryota; kingdom Viridiplantae; phylum Streptophyta; class Magnoliopsida; order Solanales; family Solanaceae; genus Datura; species Datura stramonium. Next base: position 27,452 of record JACEIK010010460.1, read on the forward strand.
GTTAGGAGGGTTTTAAAGGGTTAAACCTATTCTAATCTATTCCCTTCCCATGCATGCAAGACTTAGACCTCTTCATTGAAGATCAAGCCTAAAACCCTTCAATTTCTTCTCCAAATCCTTTGGGCCTTCTAGGGAGACTATAGATTCAGTTCTTCTAGGTATGTAGGGCCATGAATGAGAGTTTCCTTTCACTCTCATTCCCAAATTTCTCCTCAAGTTCACGAATACAAGTGTTAATTCAAGTGTATGATCCTATGGGGTTTTAACCCAAATTTATGAAATTCTCTATGATTTGTTTACGGGTCAATTCTCTTCATGTTTCGAAGCATGTTTAACATTCATGGGTATATTTTATGTACTAACTGATTACAAGTTCATGTTTTCAAATTTTAGTAGATTATGCCTAATTCTGCAAGTTCATGAAAAAGTTAGTCTATGATTGACGATTTCAAGTATGATGAAATATCTAACATGTATGTATGTTTATGAATTACCCATATATGAATCTATGATTTTTACTAGTGAAGTCTAGTTCAAGTATGCATGATCTTTAGATTTTTTGTAATCCCACTTAGATTTAGCATCTTTTATGATTTAGTTTAATTCAATAAATCAGCTTACCATATGGATTTTGGAGTCTCTACTCCCACTTTTCAGCTTATGGTATGGTTTCATCTTTGTTGAAAAATGATGGTGAGCGCCTTGCATGTTTTTGGGAGCAGTGTTTGGCACCCAGTAGGGTAGAGGTTCATGAAAACCCTGAGTCTCAGAACTACGCACCAACATAGGATTACAAAAATACCTTGTGACCTCCCTTGTGAGCTTTCCCTTCCCTAAATGGGCCTTTATCTTGATATCGAAAACATGGTAGCACCCTTAACCCTGGAAAGGTTTTGGATGGCTCTGCCCACTTGAGTGTAATAGTTGGGATCACGTAAGCTCTATCATGATTGTATCGGTTATATAACGAGTCTCCCATTATTCCTCATGATCTCAGTTATGCATTTTATCAGTTATGATATTATGATTTCAGCAGGTTTGGCCCAATGATTAGGTTATCAGTTTTTACTTATGAATCCCAGCTTCAACTTTGGGTCATTCGATTCAATTATGAGATCTAGTTATGTCTATTCATGTTTTTCAAATTTCAACATGTAGACCTTACTCTCAAAATATTAGAATGTTATGATTTATGAGATGCATGATTTTAGTTTGTACTTACTCATCTTGTTTTACTTACCTTTCATACTTAGTACATTCCAAGTACTGACCGCACACTTGATGTTGTATCATTTCATGATACAGGTCCTAGAGATCAGACTCAAACATGGCGTTAGTTCTGCTCTCGTTCAAGCTCAGACCCTGCCTTGGGTGAGTCCTCATCCTCCAAGGACATCTATCTTTTCAGTATTATTATGTTAACTTGTTTTAGACTTAAAGATAGCTGGGGGCTTGTCCTAGTATATCATTAGTTAGTAGAGGCTTTTTAGACATAGATATGTATATTCAGCTTCAGACTCAGTGTTATGATATTGCCAATGGAGAGATGTTTTTCTATTCAGACTTCTGCTATTTCAGAATTCAATTATTAGCTTTGCTTATGTTGATCTTTAGTTATCATGTTTATGCCATGGGTTGACCTAGAGCCATTTATGGTTCTAGGTTCCATGTCTAGATCTGAGCCTATGTTCGGGTCATGACAAACTTGGTATCATAGCAAACGTTTAGAGTGTCCTAGGTTGTTTGAAAGCAATGTTAAGTAGAGTCTTTTAAATGGGTGTGAAGCACTCCACACTTATGTCGAAGAGGCCACGAAATATTTTAGCAAATTTCCCTTCTTTCATGATTCTCTCTAATGCTATGAAGTTCAACTCTCCTACTCTCCTAACTCGTGCTATACATATTTGTAGAAGTATGTTTCCACGAAGAATAAACGGAGGTCAGTCAGCCCTAGCGGGGCCCCTATTCGATCAAGTTATGGATGAAGAGCTCGGGACTACCTTCAGAGTGTTGGTACCCACCATGACCACTCAGCTTAACTAGAAGGAAATCACACCTGTGGACTCGACCAGAGAGACGTCAGCTAATAGGGTGCTGGGCCTCTCGAAAAGAGTTTTCCTAGGTTTTCCCGTTTTGAAAGTTAATAAGGAGTTCAAGGGGAGAGGAAAGGGAAACAAGAGGGCTAGGATGAGGAACTTTGAGTTTTACCAACAAGGGTCAGGTGGTGGAAATCACCTTCAACTTTAGCAGAAGATGTAGGAAGAACCACCCATGAAAGTGTTTGTTGGGTTCAGATGGTTGCTTTTGGTGTGACCAGCTCGGTCATAAATTCAAAGACTGCCCATCAGCTAAGAAGAGTGGCCAGAGAGGCCGTGCCCCGACCACCCCTCCAACAGCCCTGTCCAGTTGGTCAGCTAGCCAGAAATGCTGCAGAGAACACCCGAGAGAATTTTTGGTTAGCAGAGATAGTTGTTTCGGGTGTGGTAAGCCTGAACACATGTGCAGGGATTGCCTATCATCTAGTCAGGGCAAATGTAGAGCCAGTGCTCCAGCCACTAGATCAGCCACTCCGACAGCTCGCCCATCTCAGCAGGGCGGATTATCTAGTACAGGTGGTGGGTAGCTTTAAATGTAGTCGTAGGTATGTTATGAGTATTTTTTCATGTCGAAACATGCATGTTACTAGGCACAGGAATTTCCCAGTATAATGCATAAGGTCTCTTTTAGCAATTTTTTGTATAAGATTCTTTTTGCATGAAGGGTAAGAGATGGTTATAAGTATAAAGTCTTAGTGGTAGCTTTAGGGCCAAATGAAAAGTCAAGAGCTAGTGACGTCAGCCTAGCCTGAAGAGAGGGTCTAAGAGCCTTAGAACGATGACTTTAAGCTACGGGGGAGATGATAAGATGAAAGTCAAGGATCAATAGCTATGGAAGATAGATACATTCTTATTCAAGTGTTTTCCTATATTTCAGTCAATAGGATACTCTACTCATGTTGTATGTAAACATGTTATGCCCGTGGCTAAGATCCAAGCACTCCTTACATGTATTCATGTTTGGATTCATAGAATGCGAAGTAACCACTTCAAATTGTGGTCCCAGTCTTCTTTTATGATTCTATAAATCTCAACTTCATGTCATGACCCTTGTTAGGTATGTAAACTCATGTCTCTCAGCATGCCCAGCTCTATGAACTCAGTCCTTAAGATTTGCCTTAGCGGCTCATAAGATCGTGCTATACTCAAGTATACACCCAGCTCAGATTTCTCGAATAATTTGTGCTCTCGATTTGCTTACTCTAAACCCAATGTAAGTTTTCCCATGATGGAATTGATGGCTGCAATGTGTTCATTCATAGAGCACAACTATTAGCCAAGTGAAGAAGATAGGGAAATTCTTGAATAGTGTTAACTACAAGGAGCCATGGGGTAGCCATAAGTGATAGGATCAAATGATGTGGTGATGTATAGGTGGACCAAAGCATGGTGTGATGGGTGCTCTTGGTTGGAGCTCGAACTTGTACGACTCTCATGTTTAAGGGGAAGTAATGTTCTTAGTGGATAACTCTAGGTTGTAGGGGAGCTTGAATGATTTTTTGTGTATAGTGATGCCTATAGGGTTGGTCATGGGTGTGTGTTGATGCATCATGGTAAGGTTACTGCATATAACTCTAGACAACTTAAGACTCATGAAGAATTACCCAATGCATGCCTTGGAATTGCAGCGGTGGTGTTCGCATTGAAGATTTGGAGACACTACTTGTATGGGGTCCATGTGGATGTGTTTGCGGATTGCAAGAGCCTACAATATATATTTACCCAGAAGTATTTGAATTTGAGACAAAGGAGATGGTTAGAGTTGCTGAAGGACTATGACATAAGTGTCCCTTATCATTCGGGTAAGGCCGATTATCACGACCCAAACGTACACCCAGATCGTAAACACGGGACAAGGAGCCCCAAGAAACCCCAAGTCAACCCATGGCATGAGAATACATCTACTTCAATCACATGAGTGGAAGACTTAACATAAAGAACGTAATCATAACATAACATAAGGGGAAACCAGTGCAAGACTTATACAATACGGCGGAATACAATGTGTAGTTTGATAAGCCTCTATACATGAAAGACGGATTGATGGGACAACTCCCCAACTAATCCAACATCCAAAAACTGAAAGAAATGCATAGAATGTGAACATGTAGCTCTTGGAACATGAGGACTCACCAAGTGCGCTGAGAGCGAGGATGAAACTAGCTACGAGTGAGGTCCAGCCTGAGAACTGGGACCTGTATCATGAAATGATACATCATAGAAAGTATGCGGTCAGTAAGTGGAATGTACTGAGTGTTCAAGGTAAGTAAAACGGACATTTAAAACATATATGAAGTTCATAAAGGATCATAAGAGTAGGACAACATTATCGTATCATAAATCATAATAACATATTATATGGCTCAAGGTTTTCATAGCATTCGTAACATAACATAATCATAATCATAGTAGAAGCAATTTACTTAACATGACTTGAGCCAACATACATAATCATAACATGCATAAATCATGAGGAACAGTG
>JACEIK010010460.1:32077-42393 GCA_018107945.1 Datura stramonium
CCCTAGTCGGGAGGGTGTTTGTACCTTGCCCAGGGTAGGAACCATGAAGGGCGTAATCACACATGAAAAGGGCCATTTGGGCCAGGGACAAACATGAAAGGGTCCATACCTACGGTGGCACATAGTTCATGAGATCCGAGGCTTAATTGTGAGCCCCAAACCTACTTGGTGTTCGATACTACTCCCAAAACATATATAGTGCTCATAATAATGAATACATGAGTTCATGGGCTTGTTAAATCGTGATAATCGTAAATATGCTTGAACATACGTGAACTAGCCATGACTTGAGGCCCGTCAGTCGGCCAAAAACATAATTCATGATTGATAAAATTCATACATATTTGTAGATCATGCATGTAGATTGAAATTCATAAGTTCGTAGTAGATAACATGATAATTCATAAATAAATTCATAATTCATGCTGGGCTTATCAAAATGCCAATGGATCAATGGATCATAAATCGATTCGTCATTGGACATGCATAAACAAGCTTAATTGTTTACAAATTCAAAAATCAACAATATTATAATCAATTTAAATCCCAAAAGATGATTAAGATTAGTAGATTATGATTAGATTTCAAAATCACAAGACCCCTAATTAAATCATTTAATTTCATACAAACCAATTACCAAACCCCATAAGTTTTTGATAATTTATAAGAAAAATCATAGAGTAGAAGCATGAGTATGGAAGGAACCACCCATTGATGATCTTACACACCCGGAAACACTTGATTCATAACCTCCCTTGAAATCCCAAGGTGGAATTTAGAGAAATTTGGGGAAGAACACCTTGAATCAGCTCCTAGCCTCCTCTCTATACTTTTGCATGCATGAATGAGGCCTAACATGAGCTAATCCTCCTTAGAAGACCCCATTTAGAGCTTAAAACAATGTATTTTAGGCCTTAGGAACTTAGGAATTATGAAAACACCCTTATTAAAATTTAGATAAATTCCTGGTTGCCAGTTCCCATGGGGAACCTCACAAGTCATTGCCAAGAGGCACGACTCGTGGCCTGAATCTGTCTTTCTCACTGCCCAAACTCCTCAGGGGACCCCACGAATTGTGGTGGTTGACCACAACTCTTGGTCACCACCCGTGATCCCCACTGCCCAAATCCTTGATCAACCATGCAATCTAAGCCACGGGTGACCTCACGAGTCGTAAGGTCTGACCATGACTCTTGGTCACCATCCGTTGTCTTCACTGCCCTTTCCCACTCTACCAACTATTCCACCTAGGCCACGAGAGACCTAACGAGTCGTGTGGCCTGACCACAAGTTGTGGTCACCCAAACTTAGTCATTCCCTGCTTGACCACGAGTCACTTAACGACTCGTGGTCACTCCTCACGACCCACCTCATGGGTCGTTCTATGACCTGGTGCGAATTTCAAATTTTTCTTCATTTTAACTCCCGGGTCTAATCCTTGTTTTCCCGGGGTGTAACAATATCTCTCCATTGGGAACATTCATCCTCGAATGTTAGAAACATGCAGAAAACTCAAAAAAAAGCAATCATCATATGCAATTACGATCATTTAAGCTGAAATCGGACAGATTGGCTACCTCTGAAAAGAACTTGTACGCATGAACAGAACAAAAAAACTGATTAGAGTTTTAGGGAAAAACTGATACCTCAAATTGAAGCTGAGCCGGTAGAGAAAAGGTGTGGGTATTTAGCCATGATATCCGCTTCGGCTTCCTACGTAGCTCCTTCAACATGTTGATTTCTCCATAATACTTTAACTGAAGCTACTTCTTTTTTCCTTAGCTTACGTACTTGACAATCTAAGATTTCCACCAGAATTTCTTCATAGCTGAGGCTATCCTTTAAACCAATGCTGTCCACCGAGACTACTAAAGTTGGAACACCCAAGCACTTTTTCAAAAGTGACACATGAAACACAGGATGAACTAAAGATAATTCCGAGGGCAAGTCCAACTCATACGCCACCTCACCAACTCTCTTCACAACTCGGTAGGGGCCAGAATAGCGGGGACTGAGTTTCCCCTTTTTCCCAAATCGCATGACTCCCTTCATGGGAGACACCTTTAGAAATACTCAATCGTCCACATCAAACTCCAAGTCTCTTCTCCTCAAATCGGGATATGATTTCTGAGGACTCTGAGTGGTTTTTAACCGCTCACTTATCAACTGAACCTTCACCATCGCCTTGTGAACCGAATCTTGCCCTATCATAGCTGCCTCACCAACCTCAAGCCATCTAATGGGAGATCTACACCTCCGCCCATACAGGGCCTCGAACGGTGCCATTTGGATACTAGAGTGATAGCTGTTATTATGAGCAAACACGATTAAGTGAAAATGATCATCTCAACTACCTTTAAATCCATAACACATGCCCTCAACATGTCCTCAAGATTCTAGATTGTTCCGCCTGGCCATCCGTCTGCAGGTGAAAGGCCATCCTGAGCTTGAATTGAGTCCCACGTCCCTTCTGAAAAGACCACTAGAACTGGGAGGTAAACTGAGCACCTCGGTCTGATATAATAGACAAGGGCATTCCATGAAGTCGAACCAACTCCTGAATATATAGTTTGGCATAGTCATCTGCTAAATCTGTGGTCTTGATTAGTAGAAAATGGGCGGCCTTAGTTAACCTGTCTACCACCACCCAAATGGAATCATAATGCCGTCGAGTACGAGGTAGGCCTTTAACGAAGTCCATATTAATCTCTTCCCACTTCCAAGTGGGGATGCTAATATCCTTAAGTACGCCTCCCGGTCTTTGATTCTCGATTTTCACTTGCTGATAGTTAGGACATTTAGCTACAAACTCTGCAATATCCTTCTTCATACCATCCCACCAATAGATTTCCCGCAAGTCTTGGTACATATTTGTGGATCCTGGGTGGATAGAATATCTGGTACCATGTGCTTCATGCAATATCCAAACCCTCAAATTATGGACTTCTGAAACACATAGTCGACCCTAGTATCGTAGCACACCATCTCCCCCTTAGGAGAAAACCTCCACCTTTTGACTTCCCACTGCTTTATTCAGCTTCCTCAAAACCGAATCTTCATCTTTCTTAGATTTGACATCAACCACCAAGGACGATTCTGACCCATTCTGCACAACAAAACCGCCATCGGTCGAGTCGACCAATGTAACTCCCAATCTTGCGAGCCGGTGGACATCCTTCACCAACTCCTTCTTTCCCTCCTCCACGTGGGACACACTATCCATAGAGAGCCTACTAAGTGCATCCCCCACCATATTAGACTAGCGCGGGTGGTAAAGAACACCCATATCATAGTCCTTTAATAACTCCAACCACTTCCTTTGCTGAAGATTGAGATCCTTTTGCGTGAACACATATTGCAAGCTCTTGTGATCCGTGAATACATCCATGTAGACCCCATACAAGTAATGCCGCCATATCTTTAATGAAAACACCACCGCGTCCAACTCGAGATCATGGGCCGGGTATTTCTTTTCATGAACTTTCAGCTATCGAGAGGCATATGCTATTACCTTCCAATGCTGCATCAACACACATCCTAGTCCAAATATCGAAGAATCACAATATACAACAAAGCCGTCTGTACCCTGGGGTAAAGTCAACACTGGTGCTGAAGTGAGTCGGGTCTTCAATTCCTGGAAGCTTTCCTCACAAGCCTTCGACCATTGAAACTTTATCTTCTTCTGAGTCAACTTGGTCAAAGGTGCCGCAATAGATGATAAACCCTCAACAAATCTCCGGTAGTAACCTGTCAGGCCCAAGAAACTCCAAATTTCTGACGGATTCACCGGTCTGGGACAATTCTTCACCGCTTCGATTTTTTGGAAATCTACCTTAATGCACTCACCTGAAAGCACATGGCCTAGAAATGCCATCGAGTCAAACCAAAACTCACATTTGCTGAACTTTGCATATAATTGATGATCTTCGAGGACTTGAAGCACTATACGTAAGTGAGTAGCATGCTCCTCCTCACTCCGGGAGTATATAAGGATATCATTGTTGAACACAATTTTGAACATGTCTAGATACTTCTTGAACACCCTGTTCATCAGGACCATAAAAGCTGCAGGAGCATTGGTTAGTCAAAATGACGTAACTACAAACTCATAATGGCCATATAGAGTTCTGAAGGCCGTCTTCGGGATATCACACTCCCGAACTCTAAGTTGATGGTATCCGAACCTGAGATCTATATTTGAGAAACACTGGCACCCTAGAGATGGTCAAATAAATCATCAATCCTGGGCTAGGGTTACCTGTTCTTGACAATGACCTTATTCAGCTACCGATAGTCAATACACATTCGAAGTGACCCATCCTTCTTTCGAACAAAGAGGAGTGCACCCCATGGAGACTTGCTCGGTCAAATGAAACCCTTATCCAACAAGTCCTTCAACTGTTCTTTTAGCTCCTTTATCTCGGCTAGAGCCATCCTGTAAGGAGGAATAGATATAGGCTGCGTATCGGGCAACATATCAATTCTGAAATCGATTTTCCTTTTCAGAGGAACACTTGGCAAATCATCAAGGAAAACCTCCGGATACTTGCACACCGTTGGAACTAACAGAATAGTCGGGGTCTCAAACTCTACATCCTTAACCCTGACTAGGTGGTACATGCAACCCTTAGAGATCATTTTCTTGGCCTTAAGGTATTAAATAAATCGACCGGTTGGTACAACCGAATTACCCTTCCATTCCAAAACTGACTCATCCAGAAATCAAAATTCTACTGCATGGGTCCTACAGTTAATCGAAGCATAGCATGCAAACAACCAATCCATACCAAGATGATATCAAAGTCCGTCATGGCCAACTCTACTAGCGCCGCGGAGGTAACCTTATTCAACACTATAATGGGGCAACCCCTACACACCCGCCTAGCTACCACTGATTCACCAACTAGAGTAGATACGGAGAACAGTTCTGACAAAATTTAAGGACTAACTCCAAAACTACGAGCAATGTAAGGCGTTATAAAGAACAATGTAGCTCCTGGATCAAACAAAGCTTAAGCATCAATATGGAAGACTTGCAACATACCCATGACCACATCTGGCGAAGCCTCCTACTCCTGGCGAGGCACTAGGGCATAAAACCTATTTTGGCGCCGACCGCCTACTAAACTAGTGGAAGCACCTTGCTGTAGGGGTCATGCTGCTAGAGTGGTAGAACTGGCTGCAAGGAAATCTCTGATCCTGTTTCTAGGTTTGCCACACCCGAAACAAGCATCTGCACTGACTAGGCATCTCCTGGGATGATTTTTACCGAATCTTGCACAAGCTGGGAAAGTGCGCTCCACCTGCATGCTACCATGATCCCTGAGCCTATAGCCTTGCTCCTCTGGTCTCCCCTGAACCTGGATGGCGTGCTGGCCGATAATGGAGCTGGAGCAATGGACCTGTGCTGAGTCTGCTGACGTGGTCAACCTCTTGACCTGGCCTGAGAAACCTCGAAGCTATCAGTCTTGGCCCTCTTGTCCTCTCTTTTCCTTATGTAGACCGACTCCATATGTTGCGAATTCAATATAATACGGGGAAAATCAATGTCCCAGTGAAGCATGGAAATTTGATAATCATTATCCAAGTAATTTGCTACTCCATGCACAAAGCGGCTCACACGAGCATGCTGATCTGCCACCAACTCCGGAGCATATTTAGATAACCGGGTGAACTCCAATGTGTACTCTTGGAAAAAAATTCTACCTTGCTTCAGATTAACAAACTCGACCGCTTTGAGCTCCCTCATCTACTAAGGGAAGAATCGATCCATGAATACAGTGTGAAACTAATTCGAACCTATCGGGCCTGCACCTGCCGCCCTGGCATCCCTCTATTGCTTAAACCATATATGTGCTACCCCCTTTAGCTGGTGGGAGGTCAAGTCAACGCATCCCCCATTGTTCACCCCATGAACTGGGTGATTTTCAGAATCTCCTCTATAAAATCATGTGGATCATCGTCCACCCTTGACCCCGTGAAATCCAGAGGGCTCATACTTAAGAAATCTCTTACCCTAGCTGCCACTGCATTCCCATTCTGAGGGAAATGCGCCACCGTCTGATTCTGGAATTGGGCAGTCATGGCCTGTTCCAGCATCTGAATCGCCGCCCTAAACTCAGCATGGGTAGCTGGCTCTAGTACATGCTCCTCATGAACAGGTGGAGCTGGCTTATGCTCACCATCATGGGCACACACATGATCATTACCATTTCCGTTTCTCCTGGCGTTTACTCGATGTAGAGGCATGATTTTGCAAACGCGAATAACACGAATTAGAGGAGTAAAGGATGTTCATCGCACCGCATAGATCATGAAAGAATGAAACGTTTCCTAAACGTCTAGTAGCCTCTTCGTCATAAGTATGGCGCGCTTCACACCCATGAAAAAAACTCTACTTAACGCGGCTTTCAGACTCCCTAGGACACATAAACCTATGGCTCTGATACAAAGTTTTTCACGACCCAAACATACACCCAGATCGTAGACACGAGACAAGGAGCGCATAGAGACACCAAGTCGACCCATGGCATGATCATACATCTAATTCAATCACAAAAGAGGAAGACTTAACATAAAGAATGTAATCATAACATAACATAAGGAGAAACCAGTGCAAGACATATACAATACGGCGAAATACAACGTGTAGTTTGATAAGCCTTTATACATGAAAGGCGGATTGATGGGACAACTCCCCAACTAATCCAACATCCAGAAACTGAAAGAAATGCATAGAATGTGAACATGTAGCCCTCAAAACATGAGAAATCACCAAGTGCGCTGAGAGAGAGGTTGAAACTAGCTACGAGTGAGGTCGAGCCTGAGAACTGGGACTTGTATCATGAAATTATACAACATAGAAAGTATTCGGTCAGTACGTGAAATGTACAGAGTGTGCAAGGTAAGTAAAATAGACATTTAAAACATATATGAAGTTCATAGAAGATCATAAGAGTAGGAAAACATGCTCGTATCGTAAATCATTGATGTGATGTGGATTTGCATCACATTCGACGCTCAAAACTAAGAAACAAACATGGACTTAGGTGTATTTATGTGTATATGAGGTACTTTTCCTTTTGTTACAGGATAAACATGTGTTGGAAATAAAAATTGCAAAAGATAGCTTAAAAGGAGCAAAATGGCCAAAAAGTGCAGACCACAGTACGGATCGTAGGAAGGACCTACGAGTCGTACTGATGGCCGTGAAAAGTTGCTGAAAGTTAAGGCTGAAAAGATGTCACCCATGAGTCCCCGTACGATTAGCAGGATTGTACAAGTCATGATGAAATCTAAAAGAATTTCATCTGAGTCTAACTCCTTCTACAAGAAGAAATTATGAGTCGTGAGACGATGGCATGAGTCATACCATTCTGGTCGTGATGAACTTCAGAAAAACTTCAAAATCTCTGATACAAAATACAGGAGCTCAGTACGAGTCATGAGTTGATGGTACGACTCTTACCAGATCCAACACTTAGTCAGAATTTAGCCAGCTGATATTGTACGAGAGAAAGTTGCGGGTCGTAGGAGCATGCGACGGGTCGTAGGTCAAGTTGTGGCACTGGTGGAGACAGATATGGAAATTCACCCCATTGGCTTAGGAAAAGGATTCTTGTGTCTATATAAATATGTTTTAGGTTTTATTCTTAAAAGTGGACGCCAGTTTGATAGTTTTAGAGAGTATAAACCTTGAGAGAGAGAGAATTGAGTTGGTCATAACTTGTGATCAACCTGTTCTTGAATTCATCTTACTCTTGCTACTGTTCTTCAAGATTTTTTTGGAGTAATTGAAGGAAGTGTTTTTTCTCTATCATTGTTGTAAGTGTTGATTTTTATTTTTAATCATGAATGAAAATCACAATTTTGCACCTTTGAATGGCTAAAACCTCTATAGCTAGGGTTGTGGGAACCATGTTAATTAACAAGCTAGGATTGCACAAAGTAATCTTAAAATCAATACAAACACTTATATTGTATTCTCTTCATGCTTAAATGTTTCTTAAGAGTGCGCAACATTAGGACTTTCCCGAATTCTTTATTTTCATTGATCGAAGAGGTGGAGATTAGGAAAAGAGAATTACAACGGAGCCTTGATTTTGAATGATCATTGTATTAACTTGAGCTGTGGTCGCAAGATAGTTAAATCGGGAACTTAGTGATAATGGATAGTTTGAAACCTCTCATGAGACTTTGTCGAGTGATTGAGTATACTCATTCAATAGGGACTTGTCGGTCATTTGATTGAACCTAAGTTATCAGTTCTATAAGTAAGTATTGGTGATAATCACGAGTGTATAACCAAAGCAGTTATGAATTCATGGGGAACACAAACCCTAGTTATTCTTTGATATTGACTTAACATTAGAATTTTGATATTTGCTTTTATTTATTGATTTTCTTTAGAATCCCCCTATTTTGAAGTAACTACCTTTCAAGTTCAGTTACCAGCTATAATCCAGTCTCCCTATTCCCTATGGGTTCGACCCCAACCTCTAGTTGGATTCTTTATTGACAACGTCCGCTCCTCACTTTAGCGGCGTCGTTGCCAGGGAATATGGCTGAAACTAGGTTATTAGCTCGTAATTAACTTTTTGGTTGTTATTTCTTTAATTGCGTTTATTTTTGTGTTTTTGATACCCATAGGCTGTTCTCCGGTGAATGCCAACCACTCGGAGTAGAGGAGATCCTCTTGTTCCATTAAATCAAAAAATAGAAAGAGCACTGCGTAACATGGAAAACCACGACCAAAGAGAGGCCTGCATAGCTGAAGAAGCTAGCTTGAGCTGAAAAAGCTAGGCAAGCCGAGCTAGCTTGGCAAGCTGCACTACAACATGCGGAAGATGAAAGAGATGAAATGGTAAATTTTGGGCGACAAAGGAGGGGCAACAAAGCTCATATATTTGTCCCTCAATTCTTTAATGATGATGATGACCAAGATATTGATGAAGTCGGGTCAATTGGAGAAATTTTGCCACCACCACTGCCCGCTAGGGCCAAATTCGACATTAAAAGCACCATGATTCAGTTACTAAATATGATAGGGGTGTTTAGTGGTCATGCAACGGATGACGCCAACCTGCACCTAATGAACTTTGTAGGAATATGCAAGGCGTACAGGTTTCCCAGAGTAAGCCAGGATGCAATACGGCTCAGACTCTTCCCTTTTTCCTCTATCAGGGGAAGCTACTTTGTGGTTATCGGAGTTGCCAAATGACTCCATGACCAACTGGAGGGAGCTTAAACAGACCTTTTTGGAGAGATTCTTTCCCCCATCCAGGATGTTGTAGTTAAAAGATGATATCTATAATTTTTGACAAATCAAGACTGAGGCACTTCATGAAACTTGGTTGAGATTCAAAAAGAAGTTGACTAAGTGCCCAACCACAAAATTCCAAATGATAGTTTGTTGGAAATTTTTTACAGATCTCTGAACAATAGCACCAAGGCTGTAGCAGACACGGTAGCCAGAGGAGAATTGATGAGTCACACCTGGGAGCAAGCTGCCACCATTCTTGACAGGGTGACTAAGACAAACCAATCCTGGCATAGAGGGAGGCTGATGCTGTGGTAGGCACATATGTTGTTGGTTTTACTGCATACCAACGAGGAAAAGAAGAAGAGCGCGACTAGGAGTTGGCTCACATGCGCACATCATTGGACTTGCTGAAAAAGCATATTATAGGAGCTGGAACCAAACAGGTTAATGCAGTGGGTACTCAAGGAAGGGAGCAAGGAGCTGATCACTTTGATTCTGAGGAGGAGGCAAACTTCTTATATAGCCAGTTGACGGGTTTATTAACCAATGCCCAAGCTTCTGGAAAAGTCAATTGGCACTAAGGTTCTGGAAATCAAGGTTGGAAAAAGTATAGAGACAACTACAATAGAAACGGGTTCAGAGATAGGAGCCAGGATCGTGAGCGCAAAGGTTATTGGAGGTGCAATGATGGTTATCGCAATGACGGGGCTAGATTCTATGTTCCTCCTAATGCACGAGAAGGGGAGGCTGGTCAATAAAAGTTGGAGAGCATGATAGCTGAGATGTTGAAGAAGGTGAGGTCCACTGATGATCAGCTAAAGGTGATCCAAGGTGATTTGTCAAGTATGGATCAAAAGGTGGAATCTCATGCTACCGCTATCAAGCAAATTGAACACCAACTTGGGCAACTGTCAACATCAATCAGCCTTAGAAATCTGAAGAACGATGCACATTATATGGTGGTAATGACTAGGAGTGGCAAAACCACAGTTGACCCCCCGTTTCCAATTGAAGTTGAATGGAAGAAAGAGAGCATAATGGAGGATGACGATAC
>JACEIK010010461.1:0-42393 GCA_018107945.1 Datura stramonium
ATTACGTGGATGTGGTTTACGTGGATATGATTAGGGACTCTCGTACACCTAATCATTCAACTAAACTTAGCCTCACAACTACTTCTTCGAGTGGTGATGTAATAATTCTAAGTCCGTCTCTAAATCATCCCGTGTTATTAACCAAGCAAGGTATTAGGTATATCTCTATCCTAACACAAATTATACCGTGAGATACAATCATGCTCCTCACATTCTCCTGTTCTTACCTAGGTAAATGCTTCCTCAAGCATATGCCTAAGTTACATGTATGTTTTCATGGTGATCAATCATAAAAACAACCAATAATCCAGAATGCAAGACAAAACAACAATCAATAACTTAGTTCCAACAAAATTTCATAAAAAACACAATCATAATTCATGGCTTCAACCCTAGAGGAAGGGTTCTAGCCATTCATGTTCGTAAAACTACAAGAAACTACAACTAAATTAACATACTTACAAGAATTGGTAGAAAAGAAGGGAATTTGACAAACCCTAGATGAGTTCTCCCACTTCTCCCTTCACTCCTAGGTGGTTTTCCGGAATAAAATCGTGACAAAATGATTTTAGGAGCTAAGGTACCCTATTTATAGTAAATGAGACATGTGCAAATTAGCACGTCATGGAATGAGTCCGTGTCACGGGTGTATCGCGGAGCAACGCCTTTGTGACATGGAGGTAATGCGAGAGGCTCTCTGGAAATTGCCTCGGGATGCCCATCTTAGGCGTACCGTCGGCGGCGTGACCGCAGCGCGCTCATCTGTGCGTTGGCATCTTCTTCGGGAAACATAAGCGGCTGGCGTGCCTTGCCTTTGACGCACTAGAGCACACATGCATGCTGCCTGGTCGTGCGCTTTGGCATGGGGCGTGGAAAAGCCCAGGCGCGGCACATGCGGGCGTAGCCACGGCTGGCGTGGCCCGCCTTGCCATGGCATGCTCCCTTGCCGACTTTCTCAATTTTCTCCCGACTCATTCCTCTACTTCACCAACTTATAAATTATTTCCTCAAAATCATTGAAACCTACAAAACAAGGACTAATCATGTTGGTTAGTACACGTATTCACATTTATATAAAATCACATAGAAAAATTCAAAGGCTAAATTAGTATAAAGCATCACTCGGGCATGCTATTTTTGCCCCGAGATCACAACCATAAAGTCTTGTTCATCCTCGAACAAGCCTTTTACATTCATGCATGCATGGAGACTCACACATAGCTAACTTAGCAAAATAATTCAAGCTACGGCTATAATGATTATTTAAGATGGCAAGCTAAAAATAGAGCATGCACAATTTTAATCATTGAAATGTAATACCCAATACGCCCAAGACTTCCTAACCTCAAGAATCTACTCTCAATCTTAGAAACCTCATGCTAATCAACTGATCAAGAAATCCAACCTGATTATATCCTTCGACAAGTTCTCTCACATGCAGAGAGTTTACCCATTTTCACCACGAAAAAAAAATTTTTAATCAAAACATGTGTGGGTACATGAATAGAATTACGCTCACTCTCACAAAGAATTCCCATGCATCATGTAATGACCCATAAGCTTGCCCTTAGTGTTTTACTCCACTAATTTGAGGATGTATGAATGTAAGATCAAGTAGGACTTTTAAGAGATTTGCTTAATGTAACTAGGACGGGTAGGCCCACTTATTATGGCCGATGTGGTGACTATCTTCCCTAAAGCGCTTTTAATACATCACGCCCTCATTACGAACTTCCCTTCCCTTACTTCCCTTTTTATCCTTTCAGCTTTCTTTTTCCTCTTATGTTCCCCTTTCTTTAGGCACTTTTGGCTTATTAGTAAGGAGTTCTATAAGTAACTTTTCATTAATTTATTTTCTTACTCCTTACTAAAAATCAACCATCTTCACACAAGTGCACCCTTGACCTTTCTCAACTTTTACAACTTCCACTTTTCCTTCTTTTTTCATTTTTCTCACTCCTTTACTCTTTCGGATTTTTCCTTTAAGAGCTTAGGAGTTTGGATCAACCGGGGCTAATGAAAAAGTTAAGCTTGTATATTTGCACCTATCAAAGAGCAGGCTAAAGGCTCGAAGGGGCTAACTAGGATTAATTATTCAAGGTAGGTAAAATGAGGGATAGCATTTAGGTTCATTCAAAGAAATGCCTAAATCATTTCCTACAATTCACATCCTTCCTTTCGTTTTATAAACACACGGGGAAAGTTCTAGACACTCCACAATATGCAGAATGCTCAAAAAACCTTACCTCATGGCACAACTCAATTCAAGACACATTCGGCGGACTTTTACTCGGCTAATCACAAGAATTCGAATTAAGCTTCAATCATATTGAGTCAAATTCAAAGAGCCTAAGTGTCTCACACAAATTTAGCATACCACTTGCAAGCTTCAACACTAAACATACTTGCATCTTACAATCATTTATAGCACATATCCAGAACATCCCGCATCAATTAGCTATGGGTTCAAAAAATCCAAAATCCTATCGACTAATTTTTCCCTCAAGACGAGTCGTCATCATCCATCGTCGGAAACGGTCACTAGCGTGACTAAAAACATTATATACAGACAAATAAAAAATTTTATTCTTCGGTTCAAAGACCCCGTCGGAAAAGAGGCGAAAGAAAACCTTGGTGATGAATTCATGCTTTACTCACAAAAAAATTTTCAAAATTTCTCACAAATTCCTCACAAGCATTACATTCACCAAAAATTGTTAAGCACAAGAATTTGAAATTTTTCTCACCCCACACTTAAATCATGCTATGTCCTCATAGCACCAAATTAAAATTAAAAAGGATAGAAATACTCCCTTGGAGCCTCTATGCCCAAGTTAAGCATGCTCTTCTTCAAGTTATCATAGGTAGGAGTTCGACCCCACACTTCTTCTATTCCATGTTTTTAGCTTCCTCCTTGGCCGATTTTCGGACTTCCCTTCCATTTGTGCTTAACTTCCACCAAAACACAAACTGAATGAAAATAACCAAATCAACACAAACAAAAATTAAACAAGTGTACACAGGGGTACCCTTGGGTTGCCTCCCAAGCGAGCGCCTTATTTTAAGTCGCGGCACGACGTGTTGTCCATTTCGGGACATCCTCATCCACAGGTTCTCTTTGAGAACCATCTCCTTTCTTTTGATTCTTAGAAGGAAACAACCTCCACTCATTCCTCTCTTTCTCCAGCTTCTTCTCACTTTGAAGCCCTTTATCGAGACTGAGTTTGAACACTTGTCATTTCCTTTGGCCATGCACATGGAATCCTCCACCCACTCATCCTCACGCCAACACACTAACTTGACAAAGGTTTCTATAGTGTGCGGATGGGTTCATTTCTTGTGCGGAAGAGCTCTTCTTCATCCTCGACCCTCATTTTTAGGGTCCCTGCTCTCAAATCAATCACCGCTCCTCCGGTGGCCAAGAATAGCCGTCCAAGATTAAAGTACTGGTCATCAACACGAAAATCTAAGACAATAAAATCGGCAAGTACCCAATAAACTTACCTACTTTGATGAGAAGGTCCTCTATTATTCCATCAAGTGTCACTCGTGACTTATCGGCCATTTGCAACATCAACCTCGTTGGCCTTGGTTTTCCTAACTCCGGGGTGTTGAATAAAAGATAGGGCATTAGGTTAGCTGTTTGCCCCTAAATTACACAAAGCTCGTAGCACCTCAGCCTACCAATTTGTATAGGGAGGGTAAAACTCCATGAGTCTTTGAGCTTTTTTGGAATCTTTGCTCAAATGCCAGTGTGCACTCTTGATCGGTGCATGATGGACATCCACCAATCTAACTCTGTTCGCCATCACGTCCTTCAAGTATTTAGCATACTTGGGCATTCCACACCAAAACATCAATAAGAGGCAAATTTATGTAGAATTTTTTCAAACTCTCAAAGAACTTTTTGAAGCATTCCTCGTCGTGCTCTTCCCTACGTTGAGGAATGTTGGTAGTGGTCTTTGTCTTTGAATTTGGACTGAAGATTGTGCATTTTTTTACCCAACACTTTCCCCGATTATTTCCCGTGTCGGTGGATGGTCCTAGTCTAACCAACTCCCGACTACACCTCCTTTCTCGACTCTTTAGGCACTTTGCCTTGACTAATTGCTTTCCACTTCTAAGGCCCGATGGCATTTGCTCTGTGGGGTTAGGATTTGTGTCGGCAGTAATCCCCCACAATGATCTCATATTTTGGCTTGTTTTCTCTGACCCATATTTGTTCAAGATTACGGGTGTACTTGGCGATTCTTTAAGTTTGTTGCCATCCTACTTTGATTTTAGCTGCTTGATTCCGGGTCTCCATGATTTTCTGCAATGTTTCCTCTATGTTTCATGCTTGACCATCATTACTTACAATGTGATAAGCTACCATTGTTGAGTTCTTGGTAACTTTGCTTTTTAGTTTTCCACCCAAGAAAAATTCGGATTGTACTGCCAATTCTTTTGGAGTTTTTCCAAAAAATCGGTGTTCTCTTTTTGTGCACATTTCCAACAAAATTGACTGATTCGGATTGGCTCCACAAAGATTATACATTGTGCCAGATATTACCACAAATTTCGCACCAACTTGGAGCTTGCTTTGACGCATTAACACGGCCTTGTTATTGGTTCATACTCGGTTTATTGAGCGAGTCATCATCGATGATGGAATGAAGCTAAGCTGCCTTGCCAAGGAATTCATTTGATCTACTTCTATCAACCTGATCTCTTTCCTGCCCCTCCAGATGACTCGATGTACCTCTGGATTTCCTTGTGCAATTCTGTTTTCAGCAATGTTTACAACTCTGTATCGTCTTCTCCAAGGCTTGCCCACCCGATGCAGAGTCTAGTAAATATTTTTGTGTGTGGGTCTAGACTTTCTACAAAGGTATGAGCCGGCACTTCATTTGATTCTTTGGTGATGGGAGACAGTCTCTCAACGGTGACTTGAATCTTTCCCAAGCCAAATATAAATTCTCATCGGAAGCACGCTTGGGCGGGTATTTCCTTCAACTTTGCTGTCTTGCCTGAAGGAAAGAATCTGATAAGGAACTTCTTAGCCAAGTCATCCCACGAAGTTATGGAGTTCGGTGGCTCGGTAGCAACCACTTATTTGCCTCTCCCAACAATGAGAATGGGAAGAGGTCGATCGGACATATTAGAGGACCGCCGATGGGGACAAGCGTGTCACGAATCTCTAGAAAGCTCTTGTAAGTGCTCTTTGCGGGTCCTCATGTGCCATCGGTGAATTGACCACTAAATGTAACATTTGCTGTATTCTGTTTAAGCTCAAAGTTCTCTCTAGGCTCAGATTTACGGATACTAGAGTTCACATTAAATCGCTTGTGGTATTGCCACTTCGCGAACTAGTCGACTCCATTGCTTCCGTTGACAATTGTGCTTGTCCCACGAGTGGTTGTTGTTGTACCTTTTCTTGAAGTCTCTTGACTTTTCTCTAGAGCTACTCTCCTTGCAAATGGATTTGATGTTCGGAGTTCCTTGCCCAACCGTTCCACAAGCTCTCTATTTTTAGCCGGCTCGCGAGACAACTGTCACACAGCCAATGGAGACTAAGACCAAGTTTCTCAACACTTAAGGAAATTTAAAAATCACACAAAAATAGATGAATTATCAAGATGTCTGCGAATCGGCAACGGCACCAAAAAAACTTGACGGCGGGTCGTGCGAGTAATATAGTGGCTCTTTTTACAGGGCCGGGTCTTCGAACCCACAGGGACTGGAAGCATTCCGCTAACTATCTAGTTCAAGTGTGATATTAACTACCGAAAATATTGATTATAGAAGTTTTCGAGAAGGTTTAATTAAGTCTAATTTTTAGTCAACGAAATGATGCAATTCAACACATGGGAGCAACATAGAGATAAAGCCAGATAATCATGTTCTATTAAGAATTGCAATGGTTTAAGTATGAAACTATCAATTGTCGTCTCACATAATTAGACTTGCATGTTCATGGCCTTTCGAGCCTCTAAACACAACAAACTAGCCTCACTTTACAACGTTGTGGCGAGGATGTAATTCTAGTTCGTAGGCGATTAATTGCATTGGATGCTTGGTTTATGTGGATATGATTAGGGACTCTCATACACCCTAATCATTCAACTCAACAGCCCTCACCAACTACTTCTTCGAGTGGTGATGTAATAATTAAGCCGGTCTCTAAATCATCCCATTTTATCAACAAAACAAGGTATTAGGTATATCTATCTAACACAAATTATACCATGATACTCCTGATAATGCTCCTCACATTCTCATGTTAACCTGGGGTGAGTGCTCTCAAGCGTGTTAGTTATTATGATTCATGAAGATCAATGTAAAAATGTGACAAATAATTCTCTGAGATGTAAAGTCAAAACAATAATCAATAACTTAATTCCTACACAATTTCATAAAAAACACAATCATAATTCATGGCTTCAACCCTAGAGGAAGGGTTCTATCCATTCATGTTCGTAAAAACTATAAGAAACTACAACTAAATTAACATTCTTACAAGAATTGGTAGAAAAGAAGGGAATTTGACAAACGCTAGCTGAGTTCTCCCACTTTTCCCTTCACTCTAGGTGGTTTCTCAAAATAAAAGAATTGTGACAAAATGATTTTAGGAGCTAAGGGACCTATTTAAAGTAAATGAGAAACGTGCAAAATTTATCCTGTCGTGGAATGGCTCAGTGTCACCGGAGTGTATCGCGAACCTTTGCCTCCGTGACACGCCGGAGGTACCGCGGAGGCTCTCTGAAGTACCTCGGGATGCCCATCTGTCGAGTGTCACCGCGCGCGGCGTGACCTGTGCTCATGCGGCAGCGTTGGCATGTGCGCGGCTTGCTTTGACGTGGCACGGCGCTAAGCGTATTGGATCTACTTTTGCATCTTTTTGGTCTCGTGCTCTTGGCATGGGTGTAGGCGCCCAGCGCTGGGCGCTAGGCGCAGCACACGCACAGCGTGGCAGCTGCACAGCGCGACGGCCTTGCCAAGGCATGCTCCTTGCCGACTTTTGCGCAATTTGCTCCCGACTCCATTCCTCTACTTCACCAACTTATAAATTAGTTCCTCCAAAATCATTGAAACCTACAAAACAAGGACTAATCATGTTGGATTGCTTTTGTGTATTCACATTTATATAAAATCACATGAAAATGTATAAAATAAATTAGATAAACAAGACTAAATTAAGGTATAAAGCATCTCTCGGGCATGCTATTTTGCCCAGAGATCGAGTGGGATTCTTGTAAAGTTTGGGGATAGACTGGTTAGGTTGGTGATTCTTAGCTTGGTTAGTGATTTGTTGGTGGACGGCTAGACGTGATAGAATAGTATTGTGTTGTGATAATCGGTAGGTGGGCTTCGAGAGCGGGTTGTGGACTCTTTGAGAATGTATTATGATTTTTGTTTATTGTGAATTTTGTGATTGTATGTGTATTACATTTGAGGCCTTTTGGCTTATGGATAGTCGACGCACAAGAGTTGTTCTAGCTAGGGGTTAACCCGAGGTGCCTTGTGGCTGTGGATACCCAATGCATGAAAGTGTTTTCGACCTAAGGAGTTTGAGACTCGAGCAATGAAATGACATGGGGTTGAGAATGATGTCCTTCATAGTGTTGAGTTGACATATGATTTGAGAGTGGTCGGACATTTACGAAGCTTCTGGGATTGCGTTAGTTCTCCTAAATGGATTGAGCTTTGCTAGCTATGCGCATCAATAGGGTTCAACGGTGCTTGATGATATCGATTAACTAATGTTTACTTTTATTCTCTTGGAGATTATATTATGGTTATTTCTTTTGTTATTTGGTATCTTATAGATGTTGGTGGTGTTAGTGAGCGGTTAAGAGGTCTAAGGTGACGGTGAGAGCATGTCGGCTAGGTGTCGTGTGTTATTATTTACTTTTTTTTTTTGACTTAAGGGCTTATAAGGGCTAAGTAGAATTTCTTTTTGTGTGCTTGCTTCTACTTCCCAGGCTTATGGGGGCCGAGGTAGGTTCTATGTGTTTACTTAAGTTGAGTTTCTCCTCCTAAAATTTCTTGTATATTTATTGATCTCTAATCTTATTCTTGTAGTTGTTTCTACCTTTAATGCTTGGTACAATATTATATTGGCAGCCCATTGTTGGGGAACTACATTAATTCCTATAGGTGATTGTGGTCTAGTGGATTTGAGTCATTGGTTCTTTGGTAGAGTTCCGGCTAAGTCAATGCGCTCCAGGTCTTCGAAATTGCCGAATGTTTGAGTTAAGAGGTAGTTGGGCCATGTCACGATCATTTTGTTCTTACATTATATTCATAGAGTATCATATACATAGTTTGTGAATTGTTAGTATGTTGTTGAAGGCCATGTGGGCTTTGATTATATGGTGTTTTTACATTTATATGGCCTAAAACGGCTTTCTTGTATCCATTTGTTGTTGGTCTGTGGGCCATCTTCCATTTTAGTTTGTCATTTACTCTGATTTAGGTGTGTTGTGATGCCCAACTTTGGTGGGTTCTGTCTTGTTATAGTTATATTTATGGCAGGGTATAGTGTCGGAGTGCGGCATGAGGCATGATCGCTGCGTCCGGATTTAGGGTGTGACAACTAGGGTTACGGAGAACATCATGTGGTTAGTTCATTGAATTTGGCGTGTATTAGATGTGAAGTGGAGGAGGAAATTTTGGAAAACAAAATCCTCCATTTATAACTACCATCATAAGTTAAGGTAAAAGCATTTCCTCTTTTTCTATTCATAAGTAATTCGTAGTTTCCTTCCCTACGAAAGTTGTAGTATTGAATCTTTTTATTGTTCTTGTTTGGAGTCGGACTTGGATGGTTCATGTGAAGTGTAAATATATATATGTATATATATATATATTGTTAATGGAATCGGAGGAGATTAATGAAGCGTGTAGAAAGTTATTGGTAGAATTGTAATCGTGGATGAGGTATGTGAGGCGCTATCTTTTCCTTGAATTCGCACGAACTCCATGTTGAATATCTATTGTTGAATAGCATTGTTCCTATTCATATGGCATTGTTCTTAGCATTTTATTAGCTTGAACCATTGGGTTATAAGTTAATTATTCTATCAAAGTGGATTTGCTATTATTTTGTTTGTAAGAATACGAATATTGAATTGTAATTTGCCCATAAATGAACTATAAGTTGAAGGCTTGGTTGATTTAAATGTGAAATTATAAGACCCGTGAGAAGGGCATTGATGGTTAGATTCTTTACTATTGTAGATAGATATTGTTAATGTTACACCCCGTAAGATTCCCGGCACATGGTGGCATATTGGCACGTGTTGGTTAAGCATATTTGAAAGCCATACATGCTAGAAAAGGCCGGGAAAGATCGGACGAAACTTTTTGTCGAACCATCGCGGAAGGGTGGGGCGAGAGCCCCTCCGCGATGGCGGCGTGGCCACGGAGCGGGGCCACCAAGTTGGCTCCGTGACACGTTGGGCCTATCCCGGCCCAAGTATATAAAGCCCCACTTAGTTTAATCATTATATTCATTATAATTTCCGAAGATTTCGTGAGAAAATAGAGAGAGAGCGAAGGGGAGATTAAGAAGGTATCGTTCGGTCTGTTGTCAAAGGTAGTCCAAATCCAAATTAACCCACCAGATACCGAGGTATTTAGTAGCGAGGAGCATTCCTACGGATTTGTTTTGTGAGGAAATTCGGCCGACAAATCGTCGAGGCTGCGGACTAAAGGTATGTTGAATTTCTCAGAATTAGTGTCAATGTGCTCACTAGCCTTAAAGTGAATACTTCTCCCTTAAGACAGAAAAATTGCAAGTTTTGACCGTCTTTTCGATAAGCCTAAGTTAGGCTATAAATATATATCGAAAGTGACATTGTCTTCAGGAATAGTGATGTATCTGTGCTAATTGACGTGTAAATGAATGCGGTTAGGAGAAATAGCTGGAGTGCGGCCAGGGCTTCGTTCGACGGTCGGATAACTCGAGTTAAGGTATGTAAAGCTACTTTCTTCGGCAAGTTAGTAGCTTTAGCCTTGTATATCATAGTATACTCCGTAATAGAACTCCCGAAGTTGAATATTGAGTATTGAGCAAGTTTAGTAAATGCTGGTTTGCGTTGTTTGTGTAGTACTCGGTGAGAAAGTTAGTAAAGCATGCGCCAAATAGAGTGGCATTTCAGTTCGATATAGCCTATTATATGATTAGCAAGCATGTTGTTAGAATAAAGTGATACAGATTTTTAGAATAAAGTTAATAAAGTAAAATCGAGATAGGCAGATAGTATCTTAGCTCTGATTAGCCATTCGGACGAATAGTATCTTGGCTGCAGTTAGCCATTGGACAGATGATATCTTGGCTCTGATTAGCCAATCATGCAGATAGTATCTTGGTTACATAGTAGTCATACGGTTGGATAAAGATTACAGAATCGGTATAAAACAGTATAAGAACCAGATAAACGCGAGAAAGACATCGGGAATAAGAAATCGGGAGTCGGATAGTATTTCTCGGTTAAACATGCTTGCTATATATATGTGCTTATTGTTTATTGAGACTTGATTTTGTTGTGAGGCATCTTTATTGAGCGTCCTCATCCCTTGAGTTAATGTCGTGTCGCCCCTTTAGGCGGGTGGGTTTACGTCCTCCCGAGGTGGCATGCGGGTCCCATTTGGACGAAGATGGGATGAAGCTTTCCCCATATCGGGGCGTCGGCATTACGATGCAGATAGCCCTTTTGGCCATAGCGCCGGGGAATAGATACGGTTTCACATACGGATCTGAGTATAGGAATTCCTCCGGACTCGAGACACGGTTAATTATATCGAAGGCTATGGCCGAGCCGAGTGAGGGGGTCGCGGAAAGTGCTCCTAGTTAGCCGAGATGAGTGGGTGACTTATTTTTGGCTGGTTTTGACCCGGGTAGGGGTATATAGATTGTTTGCTTGCTTAGCCATCCGGCTTATGGAGGTTGGTATAGGCTCTTTCTTGCTACTTATATATATCTATTTATATTGCCATATATTAGTTAATAGACGGCAGACGCCGCGTCTCTGGTACGTTCTGCCCTATGATCTGAAAGGTTTTATCCGACTTATATTAGTTTTCAGATTCGATTATCTCCTACTATTCGGCATTTGCTAGTTATGTGTTTATTATTCGAGTTGTATTCGGTGTTTTGCATACTCGGTACCAGCGGTACGCGCCCATTAGGCTGTTGCATTGCACCTTGAGTACTCATAGACGAGGAGGCGTCCCTCGTGATTTGACCAGCTATAGAGTCATCGGCTCATGTCATCCGGGCACGATTTCCCGGAGGTGTAGCTCTTTTCCTTTTGTTTATGCAGTATGGGTAGGTCGGGGCCACTGTCCCAATCATTTCTCCGGTATTCATAGAGGCTTACTTGATTGTATGTATTTATCTCCCTGTGGTCGAGTTGAGCCCGGTCGTGTGAGCCGTGCGATCTGTTATAGTTGTTTAGCATTCACATTTTATGTTGGCCGTGTGGGGGCCATTGTTTGATAGTAGTGGTGACTAGGTCACGTAGCCATTTAGTATTCTCTAGTTGAGTTTCAGATGACTCAAAACTGACATGGTGGCCTTGTCGGCCGCATAAGTTCCTTGTTATGAGTATGTTTCTGGTTAGGTTTGTTGTTACATGCATAGGTGGCTATAGGCCCCAGGTCGGTGGGCGTATTTCAGTAGTTATACTATTCCCTTTCCTTCCCGAGAAATACGAGATAGAGCTAACCCGAGCACTAGAATGTGCCAAGCTCCTGATTAGCAGTCCAGGTCCTACTAGGGCACCGGACACGATCCTTACCCCCAAGGCGAGGCATGTGATTAATACGATTACCCATCACAACATTTCTTGTTTCTTACTAGATCATACTTATTTCACTTTTTGCTTTGTTCATAGAAATTATTGAATCTTGTCTTGTTGAAATGAATTGTATAAGTTAGAAGATATGTTGTTGATATTTTTAGGAAGACCATATGAAGAAAGCATTTTTGTTAGTAGTTGTTAGGTGATTAAGTTAGATTGACAAAAACCTAAAAATCTTAATCCAAAGGAACTCCATAACTATGGTCTAGCTACGGCTGACATCAAAAGCTTGTTCATTCTTAAATCTTGGCTTCCAATTCAAAGCCTCCCTTGATCACTCATATGTTATTATCCAAAAAATCATATAGTTCTCATGCTACTTAGTCTTGTAATCATATTTACGTTACATAATTCATGTTATGATGATTTCAAAAGTCATATAAATAGGAAGTCTATAGAGTTGATGCATTTCCATGTCATGGCATATGCATTTGACCTCTGACTATAATCGGGGATGGACCCTATTAGCTATATATATTGACTTATTCCCAATTGAAAAGGTCTACAAGTGATGATGATGACATATATATATGTTATTTTCCTAATAATAGAATTGGAAAGCCCCTTTGCATAAGAGACATTAGGTACCTTTCACACATTTGCGCATACATATAGAGTTACAGGTTGTAGAATTATAGGTTTTCTCTTACTTACTCTATCTTATTGACTTTATTTCATATTACCTTATTGTCACCTTCACGATTATCACTTTGTTGCCCATACCGGTACGTATTATTTTACTAACATTCCTTCTCTTAGGGATGTTGATTCATGTTCTAGGTACAGATAGAGATCCTAATTATCCTCTATACTAGAATCTTTTCGAGTTCATCCACGAGTGGTATGCTCCTTTCTTTATGAAGTAGATTTCTAG
Organism: Datura stramonium; assembly: GCA_018107945.1. Classification (NCBI taxonomy): domain Eukaryota; kingdom Viridiplantae; phylum Streptophyta; class Magnoliopsida; order Solanales; family Solanaceae; genus Datura; species Datura stramonium. Next base: position 12,724 of record JACEIK010010461.1, read on the forward strand.
GTTATTTTTGCTTATTATTTTGTTTTGGTTACGAGATGATGGGTAGGTTGAGGCCCTATTGGGACCATCGGTATTGTACTACGGGGAGAGGGAGCATGCCGCTTATTTGAGGGTGGTACTATGGACTCTCAAGGATCGCCAATTGTATGCTAAATTCAGCAAGTGCGAGTTTGGTTTGAACTTCGTAGGAATTTTCAGGTCATATGGTATCAGCGAAGTGTAAATGTGGACTTTCAAAGATAGAAGCGGTGAAAAATTGTCCTAGATTGGTGAATCCTTTGGAGCATGGGATTTCTTGGGCTTAGCTGAGTACTATTGGATATTTGTTGAGGAGTTTTCATCTATTGCGCGCCATTGACCAAAATTGACTCTAAAGAAAGTGAAGTTCCAATGGTTGGAGGCTTGCGAGAAGAGTTTCCAAAGTTGAGGCAGAGCTCAGCTAACTTCACTTGGGGCCAACCCTACTAGGGTACCAATGAGTTTGTGGTGTATTGTGATTCTTTGAGGATCGGCTCTTACAGGTTGTATATTGATGCGGCATAGCAAGGTTATAGCATATAGTTCACAGCGTGAAGGTTCATGAGAGAATTACCCGATCCATGATCTTGGATTGGCGGTGGTATTTGCCTTGAAGATATTGAGACACTATTTGTACGAGGTCCATGTAGATGTGTTCTAGAGCCACAGAGCCTATAATATGTGTTTATGAAGAAGAATCTAAATCTATGCCAAAGGAGGTGGTTGGAGCTACTCAAGGATTATGATATAGGTGTCCTTTACCATCCGAGATTGGACGATATGTAGTAGTAGGCACGCACTTAGTAAAGTCTCTATTGAGAGTATGTCCCATGTAGATAAGGAGAGGAAGGAGATGGTGAAGGATGTGCATTGACTTGCACGTTTAGGAGTTCGTTTTGTTGGCTCGACTTATGGTGGTGTTATAGTTGAGCGGGTCAAAATCAACCTTGGTAGCTAGCATGAAAGATAGACAAGATGATGAGCGTATTTTGGTAAAACATAAGGAAGCCATTGAACCGGAAGTGAGGTCTTCTCCAAAGGGGAGATGGTGTGCTTGACCTCGGGGTTACTTATTGTGTCAGGATGTTGGCGATTTGAGAAATTGGATGTTACATGAGGCTCATGATTCTAGGTATTTCATACATCCAGGTGCCACCAAGATGTACATGACCTATGTGAAGTCTATTGGTGGAATGGAATGAAAGAAGGACAAGCGAATTTGTGGCTAAGTGTCCCAATTGTCAACTGGTGAAGGCTGAACGCCAGGGCAGGAGGTGTGCTTCAAGATATCGGTATTCCTACTTTGGAGGTAGGAGGATATAAATATGGACTTTATCACGGGGTTTCCATGCACTCATCAAAAGTATGACTCCATTTGGGTGAGTGCCGTGGACGGAGTTGACAAAAGCCGCTCATTTCTGCAGTTAGCTACGGATTCACAAAGTTATACCAAACTATACATTTTAGAGCTAGTTCGGTTTCATGGAGTGCCCTTGTCCATCATATACATTAGGAATTACTCGGTTACCTCTGAGTTTTGGAGATCATTTCAAAAAGGACTTATTTACTCGAGTCTAGCTCGGTATAGCAGCTGCCATGGCCCAGTATAGTTAGGTGGAAGATATTCGGACTCTGGGGACATGTTGAGAACATGTGTAACTTCAAGGGTAGTTGGGATGACCATTTGCCTCTTGGCCAGATGTAATCCCAACAACAACTACCTTTCTAGTGACCAGATGGCTCCATTTGGGGCTCTCTATGGCGAGATAGATCACCTATTGGTTGGTTTTGAAGCTGGTGAAGTTCTACTTGATAGGACAAGATTCCATCCACGAGGCCATGAAGAAACTTCAACTCTGCTATGGGACGGGTTAGCATTTCGGAAGGTCGCCAAAAAAGTCTTATGTGGATGTGAGGAGGGAGAACTCGGTTAGTTGATGATTTGGTGTTTACGAAGGTGTCTCTCGTGAAGGAGTGATGAGGTTCGAAAAGAAAGGAAACTCGGTCCGTTATGTTTGGCCTGTATCGGATTGTGAAACGGAGTTGGAAGGTAGCATATGAGGTGGAGTTACCTAAGAGTGGCTTTAGTCCATCCGGTTTCCATGTATCGCTCTAAAAAGTGTTTGGGTGATCCGGCTCTAGTGGTTCCGATGGACGGTCAGCCGATTGTAAAGACAACCTTAGTTTGAGAGATTCGGTGGAAATGTTGGATGCGTCGGGTTCGAAATCTAAGGAACAAGGGAGTAGCTTCGAGTCAAGGTTTTATGGAGAAATTAGCATCTTGAGGCTATGGGAAGCCCGAAGCGAGATATGATGGCTATATACCCACATCTATTCCCTTTCGGCTTAATTTCCGGCTTGAGGTATCATTTTTGCCTAAAACTCTATTCATTTTATGTTGATTCATGTGCCCCAGATTTCTTTCATGTCTATGAAGGTATATATGATTCATATGAATTTAGTTCGGTCATGTAGTTTAGTTGACATTTATCAATTTTGAAAACATGTGATGAGTATTTATTATGATGATTGCATTTCTGCTTTTCTGTATGATTTTCAACATTCGAGGATGAATGTTCAAGTGAGATATTGTTAGATCCTAAAGCCCTAAGATCGAGACCCCGGAGTTGGAACGGAGAAAATAAGATTTTTGCACTGGTCATAGAGCAATCCATCCTGTGACGCGTCGGGGATGACCACCGAGACGATAAAGCTCATGGTGAGGAGTGTGACTTGAGTTGGAAATTTCGGTTTAGGTCACCACGAGACATGACCATGGTCGTGGTGGCTCCCAGGCTTATTGAGTCGAGTCGTAATTAGAGTAGTGAAGGTGGGAGGACTGGGCGGTGCACCTGGTGGGTTACCATGGTGCGGTGCTGCAGTCGTGGTGTGCCTCGGGTGATTTTGGCGATGAAACCTTGAGAAGTGACCACGAGTTGTGGTCACCAAGGACAAACCATTAGGTCCCTCATGAGGACCCTTTGAGGAAACATGGCGGTTCATAACGGCGGAGATCATGACTCATGCCTAGTCGTAGCATTTCATCCAGTCCCTCGTTAAGACTGGCAGTGTGTATTTCCTTGCAAATTTATTAAGGGTTTATCCATAATTCCTATGATCCTGAGCCTAAACTACGTAATTTTAAGTTATGAATTGTGAATTTTAAGAGGGTAAGTTCATCCTAAGTTATTCCCTATTCATTTGCAAGCAAGGAATAGAGAGGTGATCCAGCTTAATTCCCTTCCAAATACTTCTCAATTCATCCTTGGGCAATCAAAGAAGTTGTAGAATCGGATTCTCTCGGGTATATAAGGTTATGAATAGGTGAATTTGTTCACACCTATGCCCAATCCCTCCCAATTTATGAAAATCTATATGTTGATCCTATAGGTTTTAACACAATGCATGAATTTTCTAAGTTCTACCATGGGTATGATCAAGTATATTTCTATTATTGAATTATGATTCATGAGCATGTTTTACAATGTGTTCAATTTTAAATCATGTTTTCAAGTTTTATAAATTATGATGCCCATCCATGAAGTACATGAAAGTGAGATCTATGATGTGTGTTCAAGTATGATGAGATATTTATGATGAAAAGCATGTTTTCACATTACATATGTTTATGATCATGTTATAAAGTTAATCCAAGTATTTTCAAGCATGTTTAAGTATTGAGTTTAGCCCATATGTTCAAGTGTGAATTATGATTTCACGAATTAGCTTGGTTTTGAATCAAGACTCCAATTGCTCCATTGGCTGTAAGTATGGTTTGGAGGCCAAGAGATCTCAAGCTGAATGATTTGATTTGTATGTACATGATTATTTAGCTTTGTCACTAAATAGTGTCTTCGTTGAAAAATAATGGGGCACATGCATGTTTTGGGAGTAGTATATAGTACCGAGTAGGCTAAGGTCGATCAGCCCTATGCCTCGAACTACTCGTAATGTAGGTATGATCGAGATTATTTGGGACCTCCTTTTGATCTTTCCCACCTTTATCGGCTTTATATCAATATCATGGTAGTGTTCTTAGCTTTGACAAGGCCTTGGACGGCTACACCTACTTGAGTGTGATAGTCGGAACCACGTAAACTCTATCATGGTAATGTTTGTTATATGATGAGTCTCCCATTGTATTATACAAAAGATAAATAATATAAAAAAAACATATATATATATGTTCTAAAGCAAGTTTGACCCAAATGTTCGATTTACATGATTATCAGTTTTAAGCTTGGGGTCATTCGATTTAGTTTATGTTAAGTTCATGATTTCACAAAATAGCATGCAAGCCTACTGCACGAGATTCTTATCTTGATTATGTTTTACATTATGCATGTTTAATGATTTTACTTACTTAAGCGATTTTTACATACCTTGCATACTTGGTATATTCCACGCAACATTTGTATACTCGTTATATCATTTTATGATACGGAGATCAGATCTTCGGACTCGGCGGTCACTAGCTAGCTTCGAGTTTAGAATTGATCTCGAGTTGGTGAGTCCTCATCTCCCGGACTCTCCCCTATTAGTTGTTTCTTTACATTTTTAGTTTCCAAACTTAGAGAGTTAGTTGGAGTCTTGTCTTATGAACTCATCGAGACGTACGAGGTTTTTCTTACATGGGTGTATGTATTCAACTTTAGATTCGCATTTGTATTATGATGTTGTGTTATGTTTTAGACTTCCTTTATGTTTATTATGATAAATCTTCCATTTTATTGATTGAGTTAGATGTATGTTCACGCCATGGGTCGACTTGGAGTCTCTCGGGGCTCCTTGTCTCGTGTCTCGTGCAGGCTATGTTCGAATTCGTGACATAAAAACTGCAATCTGCAGTAGAGATGGACCACAAAGCAATGTGTGGGCCTCGAAAATTTAACTCTTAATTGGGGAAGGTCGTCCCCCTTAGAGTTGAACAATGAAATAGATGAGTTACGGATAAGGACTATGAGAATTCCTCCATATAAAGCCCAAAATGAAATACTTCCATGATCAGAAAACTTTGAAGAGGAATTTTCTCAAGTGATTGGGTACGTTGTTCCAGATTACAGGTTTTATTTTTTCCACGAAAGTTGAAATCAAAGAGTGAATTAGATCCACTTCAAGGTATTTCAAGTCTTTGCAAATGAGGCTATTGAGCTTGAAGGAGTAGATGGACTAAAGTTTAAGGTCAATGTGAAACATGTTGTGAAATCCCCAGGTGTTCCCAGGGGAAATTCAATTGGTAAGTCAACTACATTGATAAGCCTTAGCATATGGGGAAATCGTCGTGTCGCGACGTTAAATGATGCTTCTTGGGGAGGCAACCCAATTGTCTTTAAATTCATTTGCATTTCACTTCTTTTGTTGTTTTTGTTTTGTAGGATGGGTTTTATTGAAAACTAGAAGTTGGAAAATAGGGGATGGCGGTGCTTAGAGCTAGAAACACAAGACACGTGCGGCTTCGAACTAGTAGACCTTGCAAATTCGAGCCTTCTTGCATCTCATCTATGAAATACGGGTGAGGATCCATGGAACACATGTGTTTAGCAAATTCAAAGCAGAATACTTGGAAGAAATCATGAAACAAAAGGAAATTTGTGTGAGACTTGTGAAACACAAGTATAGATCCATAGAACGAATTATCGATGCATAATAGTAGTAGGAAGAAATCGGGTAACTGCGTTTCATCTGTATTTCACGGTGCGGTTAACGGCCGAAGGTGAGTGAAGGTACAGGTAAGGGTTGACTTAAAAATATTGACCGACCCATTGTCCAATACCTTCCCATGCCCGACCCGAATCTTTAAACTTCTTCCCACTTTCCAAAATCTCAATTTTTTCAACCATTTCCCCACCTTCTTCACTTATTAACTATCACTACAATTTCCCACATTCCTCCATTGATACCACCTTAAAACCCACCAATCCCTTCCCTTCCCTCCATTCCTATAAAATCAACCATCACCATTTTATACCATCACTTCTCACTTCAAACACCACAAAATGAAGAAGAAGAGGGGCTAGGGTCGGCCACGTTTGAAGAATTTTTCAAGTTTCCATTTCTCTTAATTACTCACTCCATTTGGTATGTATTCTTGATTTCATCATTAATTCTTGAGTTCTCATTGTATATGTAGACAAGCAAGTTAATAGCCTTGATTTTCAATGACCCATGTTTTTCGCCACTTCCCATTACTTGCTCTTCTTGTTCATAATGAAATGGATGTTTATGGGTGTTGTGAGCAAGCTTGAAATTGCAAAATTAATTGTGTAGTTAGGACCCTTAATTTATCTCTAAACATATTTTTATATTTTGATAAAAAGAAAGATTTGTAATGATTTTGTGTCTTGATTGTGCTCTTTTGCTTTGAAATTTTAGTTGGGGTGAAATTCAGGTAACCCACTTGCTTGAGATGCATAATTTTCACAATGATGGATAGGTTGACACATCATTCTTAAGGGAAAATCATCGTCTTTTCTTTTGTTCTTGATTGTAGATGAAAATGTGATAAGATGGGTGAGTAGTGTGAAATGTGAAGTTGCTTTGTGAATATGGGTTGAAGGGGCCACAAGATTCTTATGATGATAGATAGGGTAACTTCAATCTTATGGGAGGTCATTGAGTAAGTCAAATGGTTGAAATTATGTTGATATTATTGATAAATCTTTTGAAATTAAGTACACGAGTAGATAGTGATTGGGTTCCTTAGTTGTGAAAAATAGGCATGAAATTCGACATTTGGTTGTTGAGCAGTTGGAAATTGCAAACGCAAATTTGCGAAACACGAGGTTGCAACGCAAGATACGGCTTGAGCTTCGGTGCACTACCCCATTTGCATTGCACATGCAAACCATGGATCACCACACCTTGAAACACGGTTGGGTAACAAATTTTGATAATCGCACACGCAGCACTGCGTACCACGGGTCTCAACCTGCGAAATACGGGTCTGGTGCGGGTCTTTGCTAGTGTTAGATAATTATGTTTCATTTTTTTTGTTGGAAATCCCAATATATTTTTCTTTTATCTCTTAATACCATAGTTATTTTCCTTTACATTATTTATGAAAATACAAAAGAAATGTTAGTTTGTTTATGGCACTCAATATGATCTTGCAAAAACATATCATCCACTTGATGTCGGGGAGAAAAGGAAAGGCTCTATGGATACTGACACATTTCAAGAGGTGAACAGAAGTAGACACTATGAGAATCTCACAACTCAATTTTGGGCTGCCTAGAATGGAAGTTTATTATATCTCATTCACAGAAAAGAGGGCTAATCACAGAAGAGTCCCAATTTGATATCGACTCTTTCAAAATGAAATTCCCTTGATACGCTAAGCAATTTCCAACTCCATGATTTGGGAGATGTTCGGTATGCACTTGGACCTCTATTCCCCGAGTTATTAAGAGAGTTTTACACCTCTTATAAAGCACGACATGACCTCCTCAAGCATAGAGGTTGAGTGGATATGATACGCACATCATCAATGCTAGTGCGAGTCCAGGAAGTTATCATAACTCCAAAGGCAATTAATTCCATTTATTGGGTTAATCCTGTGCATCCTGCTATAGGGTTCACAGGAGGCTGTAGATAAAGATAATCGGTTGCATGGATGGCAAGTACAATTCTTTGAAGGGTAGCCAAAGTGGGCCATTTTTAAAAGGTGAGATTCATCTCCATGATCTCTAATTTGAAGCTCGAATGTGGCTTGACTCGGTGTGTGCTCGTATTATCCCCTTCAAAAACACAATGCATGTTCTCATTGAGGTGGCCATCCTTGTAGCATACATCATGGATCGCAAACATATCAATGTGGGGGAAATCATCATAGAGAAATTCAAGAAGAAGCATAGACAGCAAGCCACCTCTATGTAAAGTATTTGATCCTCATTAGTTTGCTTTGCATCTGGAAACCAACTACCCTCTATTCAGTAATTAGATAAGACAAGGAGAGTAGAGGGTGTGATTACTTTGGCCACTAAAAGAGATAAAGAGACTCCGAGTTTTCAAAGAGACCCGGTCCAACTTGAGAATCAAGTGCTCCTCTACCTACTATGTCAATCAGGCAGAGGCTTTTATTTCACATATGGCCGCTAAGCACCTCTCCATAAAAAGTGGTCTTCTCAAAATGGACACAAATGGATAGTCCTCACAAGGCCCAAATTGCAATGTTAGCCAAACCTATCCCTCCAATGGTCCAGAATTCCATCAAAATGGCTATGAAACCGGTGGTCAATAAGTTAGGTAGTTTGTCTGCTCGGGTGGATGTGCTAGAGAATGATGCGATATTATGGGAGGAAGTGAATAGAAGAAGAGAAATGCTACCATCCATGGATTTTGACTTGAACATCCCACCAGTTGGGCTGAGGACCCATTAGCGGCGGCTAGCGGCGCCGGATGACTAAAGCTCGGGGTATGTGGCGAGATTGCACCCAGACCACAAATGTTAGATAGAGTGAGCCACCGCATTAAGGTGCCTCCCTCCACGAGGGGACTGCTCACCTCGAGGAACCATATCAGGTAGCTCCAATTTATTCATACCATGAAACGAGGACCCTTCTAGACGGATGGATAATTCTGTGCACAGTGAACCACTTGTACTTCCACTCCCTGTGGTGTGTTCATGAAGGACATAGCCTCACGGTACATTTCTTAAGGGACCCATTGCGAAGTTGCACTAATATGTCTTTCCATACATATTCCTTGGGGAAATGCATGTTTTGTTGGGGGGGCGGTTGATACCCTTGTCAGTGCAGTGAGGAGTTGTTGTTATACCTAGTTGAATGGCTTGCCTTGTCTTGCTTTGAATAAAAGAAAATTGTTTGGAAGTCTTTCTTTCTTGATATTGTAAAGTTCCATTGATGGCTTGGTCTTAAATTTCAATTAATACTTCACCCATGCATGAAAAATCTCCTTGTATTATAGTAGATAGTAATAAACTCCAAGGGTTTCCTTTGTACTATGGTTCTTTCCCATGGAGCAATTTTTTTCTTATTTTATTTTATTGTGCCAAATCGGGTGACATTTTCCTATGATAGATTGAGAGCCTTTCTTAATGGAAAATGCCATGTTTTGAGTCATTGTTGTGTTTATTTTAATTGGTACCACCAAAAATTTTTTATGGCATAGCAATGAATTTTGAACTTGAAATGAACACTCTCTTGTCCACTATTACATATTTGTTGTTTGGTTTGTTGGTGCCGAGATGGCTTGTCTAAAGTCATGACCTTGATTTGATTGTGAAAAATAGTTGAACTTCTAAAATTAGCGATGCCTTATGTGGTAGGGCGCTGACTTAATTCTTATGTGTGCACATTGTCTAGAACTTGCGCCAATTGTGATTCAAAGCAAAATCTTAGATGCGAAATTGCACTTAGAAAATGATCTTAGTCTTTCTTTTAATAGTCACTTTACCACAAAAATGACCTCCTTGAACATCAATCTTTGAGACCCAATGTTTGAGACTTTCTCCATTTTCCTTGAAAATCACATTACAAGATTATTAACTTATTTAATCCTCTTCATTGGCACCCATCCTCCTAATTACTGCATTAAGAAGAAGGAAGAAAAATGGGACTTGAAGCCCAAAGTGTTGAGGAGATATAAAAATAAAATTAAATGTAGGCAAAATGCTAAGTTTGAGGTTATGCATAAAGGATAAAATGTGAGCATCAATGCGAGGTAGCCCCAAATTGCTCGATGAAAAGAATGAAATAGTTATTAAATACGTCTAATCAAAAAAGAAAAAATAAAGTTGAAAGGTGCTGTCTCTTTCTTAGATAAGGCTAAATGTAGAACCCAAGGTGTGAAAAGGGTGGTTCTTGATAAAAAATGAGAATAATGAATAATGAGAGACAAGGTGGAGTAATCTCATTTAGGTGTAGTGGGATGGTTGATTGTGTTCACAAAGGACATTAGGGATGTTCTAGTCACTAGAGCTAAAATTTGCCCTGCCCTTACCCTTAGCCATCATTATGAACCACAAGTCATAGTGATGTCGAGTGTAGCAACTCTACATTAGTGGCGAAAGTTACATAAGGGCAAGCCTATGGGTCAAATGTGTATGCACTTGAATGTCTTTGAGAGAGTGAGTGTCTTTGCTTGATTCTATTATCCTTACGTATGAATTGCATTAATATGCATGAGATTCTCTCTTTGTGTGAGTGGCATCACTTCCTTGGATAACATGCGAAAGCTGTACTTTCAATTAAGAGGTGTGAATGAGACAAGTTGAGTAGTGAACTTTAAGGAAGACCTTGAATGTTAATTGTTAATGACTTTAGATGCTTATTGAGAATGCTTTGGTTACAAATATCCAGCGGTTTTAATTGAAAAAATGAAAATGAGATATGCCAAATACTTGTGATTACCAATTGAGTTTGTGAAACATGTTTTGAGTCTTTTATTTTTCATGAGTCGATTAATGAGATTTTAGGATTGTCTTAAGCTTTAGTAGTCCCTTATGTAGCTCTTATGATGAGAATTCTTAATTCAATTCTGGAGTTGTGATGAGTTGGTTCATGTTTGGGGTTTGATGAGTTGTGGTTACAACTCATTAGACTCTTAAGCATGAGCTTTGCATATTTTCACATCAATAAAAAGGTTTTGCCTGCCTTCTCTTAACGTTGCGTAGGTATTGGATTGAGACAAGAAAAGCAAAGGGTGAACAAAGAATGAGTACGCTAGAAGCAGAACGCATTCATGAGGTTATCACCTATGAGATGCAGGTGCGGCACGAGAAGAACTAGTCTTGAGCTAAAGGGCACACCAAATGCAAGTGCAACCATAGATGGAATCTAGGGAAATTCTATCTATGACATGCTGAACTTGTGAACCACGGTAAAATTATCCAAACTCCGGCATAAATTCAATGTGGAAGGCTTCAAGGGCATTTGAAAGATGTAACAAAATAGAATATGCGGGAGTACCTAAATGTACTCATACTTGTCATAATTTGTACATAACATCTTAGATAAGGAGAATTATAGAGAGAAGTAGAAAAGTACATTCTACTTCTTCTTCTTCTTTGCTATTCTTGTGCAAAAACCACCATTGTTGCAAGTTTGTAATCTTAAATTTCTATTCAAATATGATAAATGTTAGTGAATTAACCATGGCTATTTCTTCTTTAACTTCATCTATGAGTAGCTAACTTAATTGCTAGGGGTGTGTGCATGATTGGGGTTTAGAATGGATTGGGTATTGTTGATTTACTCTTAAATTTAATTGCAATGCACAAATCTAGTGTTTCCTCTAAATTTAATTCTATAATTAATGGTTGAAAACATTAATTTTACTTTTCTTATATTGCTTTTTATTTAAAAAGATATGTTGGTGAGGATTTGAGTCATGGATATGTGGGGTGGAGGTAGAAATAGTAAAAATCCATTTCCATCACCCACTCATGAAATGAAGTGAAGCTAGAGATAGTTCGGCTCTTTCTCAAGCTTTTAGTGGGCGGTTTATATAATTGACCTTGGGGGTTTGAGAAAACCCAAGGAAAATTAACCCAAGTGGTTGAGAAACGTGGGTGTAGCCTTTGCCACTACTATTCATATTGTAATTGATATTTGAGACTATTGTTAACCTCCGTCAATCGGCGCCCCTATCAAAAGCACATCCCTAGTTCATTCTCATTGCTTGCAAAAATCAACTTGCTTTGTTTTATTTTTGACATTAGAATTCTATAGCTTACTTGTTTTCCCCTAATATTCCCCTTTCTATAACACCAAGAATGATGCACTTGGCAAATTGATTTACTCCACGACTTTTGGTTGATCAATTCCGTTTACTCTTATGGATTCGATCAACTCATAGTTGGGTAAATTATATTGCATACATCCTTGTACACTCTCATTTTTATAAGTGTCGCTGGCGGCGGAATGCGATTGGGAAAAATTATCCAACTCTGACACAAATTTAATGTAGAACTTCCAATGGAATTTGAGGAAATCTATACAAAAATTGTCTGAAATTACCTTAAATGTACTCATACTTGTATAAATTGTACATCACATCTTAGCTAAGGAGATTTGTAAGAGAGAAGTAGAAAATTAAATTATTCTTCTTCTTTGGTATTCTTGTGCAAAAAAACCATCATTATTGTAGATTTGTGAGCTCAAGTTTCTATTCAAATATGATGAATGTTAGTGAATCACCCATGGGTATTTCTTCTTTAACTTTATCTATGAGTTGCTAATTAATTGCTAGAGGTGTGTGCATGATTGAATTTTAGAATGGATTAGGTGTTGTTGATTTAGTTTTAAATTTAATTACAATTCATGTAATCTAGTGTTTTCTCTAAATTTGAATGCTATAATTAATGGTTGCAAATATTAATTTTCTTTCTTATCTTGTTTTTTTCTTGAGAGAGATCATTAAGATATGATGATGAAGCATTAGTAAGGATTTGGGTCATGGATGTGTGGGGTTGAACTATAAATAGTCAAAACCCATTTTTATCACCATTAAGGAGTGACTAGAATATTTCAGCTCTTCCTCAATATTTAATTGGCTAATTGATATTATTAACCTTGGGGGTTTTGAGAAAACTCAAGGAAAATTCACCCAAATGGTTGAGAAACATCCGATGTAGCCTTTGCCACTACTTTTCATATTGTAGTGCTATTTGAGACTAGTTAGTGCTTAGTAATCCAGTGTATGCCCTAATAAAAGCACATTCCTTGTTCATTTTCATTCTTGCGGCAATCAATTTGCTTTGTTTTTAATTTGACATTAGTGTTCTATGGCTTAACGTTTTCCCCAATTTTCTCCTTTTTATAATATAAACAATGATGCATGCCAAATTTATTTGCTCTACGACATTTGGTTGATCTATCCCAACTCTCTATTGATTTGACCCCATTCAAGTTGGGTAAATTATATTGCACTCTGACCTTGTAGACTCTTTCCTTTTAGAGTGGATTTGGACGTTATCAATTTTGGCGTAATTGCTTTGAGGGGATTTTGAATACAATTACCATTAGTTGTGAGATAAATCAATTTTGTTGTTGCCTCCTTGTGCTATTTTCACTTTTATTATAAGTTTTCTGGTTGTTTAGCTTTGCAAAAGATGAGTCATGTTAGTAACACAAGCAACATGGATATGTGGTGCAATGGGGAAGATGATCTCATAATCAATGGCGTGAGTAGTGACATTTGCCTACCTACGGTAGGGAATGTAGTCTTTCATTTCAGTACCATGCTTCACCTTTTGTAAATGAATGGTTTGTTTAAGGGGACAAGCTTCCAAGGATGCTAATGTACGTCACCTCGGGAATTTCATAGAGATATACCAAACTATTCAACATCACAAACATAAGCCAAGAGTAGATAAGGTTATGGTTGTTCCCATTTTCATTAACGGGTGAGCGACGGTGTGGTTGGAAGCTACCTCGGGGTCATAACTTCTTGGAATGAATTAGCTGAAGACTTCTTGGATAGGTTTCTCCATCTTTGATGCTACGGTTGACGGAAAAATCACAAACTTTCGTCAACTCCTGAAATTCAGCCTATTCCCGAAGTTTTGGCTAATTCAAAAGAAGGTGGCCATTTGTCCCAACCATGGTTTCCGATGGAGTATTTATCCAAAGCTTCTTCAAGTCTCTGACTCCACCTATAAGTACGCAACAACCTTGCAAAGGGGTTCGTTATGGACCAAACATTTGACTTGGACAAGGCCCTCTCAAGTAGAATAACAAAAGAGAATAGAGCACGGCATACTAGGGACCTGAGGTTTCCATTAGTGGTACCTCGTCTAGCCATGTGTCAGGCGGGTTGAGGAAACATGATGAAAGAAGGGGATGAGACCTTATAAAAAATGATGACCCAAGTGGAGCTGATGATAAAACACTTGTTGGGATCGGGAGCCAGGGAGTTAATCTTTGTGGGAACTCAGGTCCCAGCCAATATGAAGGGAGTTACTTCACCACTGCGGTATGATTAGGAATACAACATGGATGTTCAAATGATAGGTTCTTTACAAGGGTACCAAGGTGCCAATCAGGTCCTTGGAACCCCGTGATGAGAATAAAGGTTGGAGAGATCAAGATGCAAACCAAGGATGGGATGATAAAGACAACATGTCACGATCCGAGAGATGAGGCATTTGGGGCGAGACACGGGACCTAGGAGGGCATGAATGGCTCCAGATAACTCATGGTAAATACATAGCATGAATTAGGAGCATATTCAAGAATTAAATCATAAATACAATATAAGCGGAAGTCTAGATTTCATAAGGACAAAAGCATAAACACAACTCGGCAACGATGGCTTGTCTATACATGATGATGCGAAAAACTTACGCTCTTTTGGCAATGACTGATGGGACAACACCCCCAACTAGATCACTATGTATTAAATAGAAAGACATGATGAAAACATAAAACTAACAATGTGCGAGGACTCACTAGGAAATAGTGCGGGCGATCGGGCGAGCTACCGGTGAGGCGGGCTAGATCACCTAAACCTATATCATAAGATGATATAGCATAAAGTAATAAATTCGATTACTTGGAATGTACTTAGTATGTAAGGTAAATAAAACATGTTAGTAAAGAAATAGTCTAAAATCATGAATAGTAAATCATAAGATCATGATAGTAAGGACATCATGCTAAAATTCCATATATACGAAATATACATATTCATAAGGTACTTATCGTAAGCTGAACATAATGACCCAGGGTTTAGAATATAGAAATCATGTAATTTGTCATGCTCAAAATAGTAAGTGAAAGCTCATAAACTAATCGAAGGTGAAATATGGTTAAAATATAATATACAAATAATGAACATGAGTAACTAACAACACGAGGACCAGTGGGAAATTCTTATAAGCTGGCATATCCCACGTGAGCATACATAGAGCCCAACCTATAAATTCCTAGTCGGGAGGGTGTTCGTACCTTTCCAAGGTAGAACCATCAAAAGCGTGATAAACACTAATGGGTGGCCCCTGCAGGCATGTGAGACATTCTCATGGAGGAACCCATCATGTCTACATTGTACGTAGTTACGAGACTTGGGCGCACTAAAACCCCCCACCCACTCGGTGTTAAATACTACTCCCAAAATATATATAGCGCTCATATCATAATCATGTACCATATTTCAAGTACATAGGCTAGTTGAAATCATGAGATTCATAACATGCTTGAAATACGTGAACCAACCATAAAATAGGCTTCGTGAGTGTCTATAATCATAAAGGATTGATATTCATGAAGTCCATGCATACTTGAGGAAATAATCATGCTCTAAAATCCATAAATTCATAAAGGGTTCTTATGAAAATCAAGCATTTTAATCATAAAACATAATTTACTTCATCATACTTTAAATCATGGACATTAGAAACACTTTCATAAATCATGCATAATAGGGTATCATTTTCATAAAACTTGAAATCATAAATACATAATTAAATTGGGAATATGTCTGCCCCATTGGCCTTAAATCAATAAATAAAACATGTGAATATTTGACGTAAGACATAGCATGGATATTTGTGTTACACCCCTTAAGTTTTCATTGTTGCGGACACGTGCGTACGTATATTGAGAATTTTGGAGTACGACGCATGTGAGGAAGGAGGGCTCCCGGATGACGAACATATGAGCATGGTATCGAGTGAGCGGGCGGGCCAAAGGCCGCGCCTTGGGCACCGCGCCGCGCGGCTTGATGCGGCACCATAGGCACATCGCCGCACACCCTGCATAGCGATTACACCTCGTAAAGTTAACCATTAGTATGTTCACACATAGATTTGTAATGAATAAATAGAGTACAACGCGTGTAGAAGCCTCGGAAGTCGGGGTCGGACAGGGACCGGTGCTTGGCCAGCACGGCGCACACAGCCTCTTTGGCGTCTTGAGAGCGCGGCGCGCTAGGCTGCCTCAATGGGAGGTGCGGGCGCCACCCCTTCCACCACCCATGTAAGTATAAATAGACCTCTAGGTTTATTGTAAATAATTTTCCCATTTTGGTTTCGGCAAGAAAGAGTATACGAAGAAATCGTCATTTTCATCGATTACGCTAACAAACGGCCAAACTCAAATTAACTTGGTATCTAATTATAACCCTATAGGGAGCATTACTTGGAGTTATTTTTCTCAAAATACGCCCGACAAACCGAAACTCCGTTGAGCAAAGTGCGTCGGGAATTGCTCCAGGAGCTAATTTCTATATGATCACGAGGCTTCAAGTAGGCATTTCTCCCTTTCGGAGCACTCGAGAAATTATAAGTTTCCGGCCATATTTTGGGTAGATGAATTATAGTTGCTATTAATATCAAAATTTATCCTTTTTCGTCGAATATTGAAATTCATCTCTTTCTCCCAATATAATGGTTATAGCTTAAAGGCGTGAATCCAAGTGAAACTCATGAGTTATTGACGATACCTAAGGTATGTAAGGCTTAACCCTCGACAAGTTATTATCTTCGTACAGTGTTACGACATATGTTCTCGAATAAAAATAATGGTCACATAATGCAGGATAGTCGCTACTAGTAGGTGTGGTTAGAAATGTTGTAATTAGCGGTTGTCGGTATATAAAGATCGGAATATCTTTGTGATTAGGCACTATCGGTAAATTCTGATTATATAAGTTACATTTTGCTACTAGAAAATGTATATAGATTATACGCGAGTATCCCTCATCGAAGGGAACATGTTAAGTGTGATACGCACTAGAAGCGTCATAAGAACTCTTCTATTCTCAGTTCATTATATTAGTAGGATTGTATGTTTGTGCGAGACCTAGACATTAAAATTTGCTGAATAGTTATCGGGCTGAGATAGTAAGTTGAACGGCATAGGCTGACTAGGCGGTTAACTACAGTTTGTCACTGTATTGTCAGGAAAGCACGACTAGAGGCCATTAGCGTATCCCTAGCTCTGGGGCCGAAATTTAGATAGGAAGGCATTTTTTAGAATAAGAAGTCTAGGATTGTCAGTCTAGTTGACTTAGCCTTTATCATATAGGTCTCGAAGGAAGCGACCTAGTCGTCTAGGTCAAATAGACATGTGGGTACCCTTAGGGAAAGGGGACCTTGTACGTAGTAAGAGGCCGAGCGGTGCGGCCCGGTTTCTTATAAGATACTCAGTGCAGTTGCTGGAGTGGCTAAGTCTATATAAACTTGTTTATAAGGTTAAGAATCACCTAGAAAAGTAATATAAGATACGAATAGACAAAGATGAGGTCTAAGGGACTAGTACCACGTTAGTACGAGTACTACCCACGAGGTTAAGAATGTCGGTAAGTTTCCTATGGGTGGATTGGGGACCGATCGCTCAAAATCATGTTCGAGTAGTACCGGCCCTATAGTTGTTCTATGCGGTGGAACTAAGTAGTTAGTCATTGTGACCCGTGATTGTTTATGAGTTATAATTGTCCAGGCAGGACATTCAGAGTACTGTTAGGCCACTTCAGACCTCCCTATATTTCAGCCAGGCAGAGTCGCAGTCACTATCGGTGTCCTCACGATCGGATACGGGTGCACGGTGTGCATGTTGCGGGCCTTACAGAGACTATCTTAGGGCGAGCGGCGGTAATGTTAGACGAAGACGATTCACGCCTTTTGAGTGGCTAGATTGAGATTTTTAGTACAACTCCTTGGTTGGGGTTGTCTCCTCGGCATCCTTTCATAACCAACTCCCGGGGTTACTAGGCGCTGTCGACGCCCAGCTACGGGAGAGATGGCGTCGCTTCAAAGAGAGGTATCTGCGGGTCCGTGAGGGATGAAGATAGGGTCCCAAGTTCCTGATCTTCCATTCTTGGACTACTTTTATTCCATACTCGGCACTACACCCTGTCTGATACGGTGCCCGGTGTGCGAATGTAGGAGTCACGGACTCGAGACACAACTACGAGATCGGGGATCCAAGCGGGTTTAGTTGTAGACCTAGGGAGACGGTAGGTTGGGCTGTACAGCACCGGTAGATTCATAGAAATCTGGATGAGGTATATATATTGGCGTACTTGCCGGGATATATATTGAGGCGTACTTGCCAGGGCTTATGAGGTCCCAGGTAAGTTCTTTATGTACTGCTTGTACCTTTCGGCTTATGGGGCCAGTTTAGGTTCTTGTTTGTATTCTTGCTTTCTTGTTTTAGTTTATGAATGTGTAACTATACAATCTTAGCTCACGTACATGTAGTGCTAGTTAGATAAAGATTACGAATAAGCAAGCGTACAGTTTAATCTTTCTACCCTTCTTTCTATTTACTTCCAGTCTTTATCAGCTTATTTACTGCCCTACATATTCGGTACACATTGTACTAACGCCCTCCCCTGGGCACTGCATTACTTGCATGCAGGTTTAGACAAACAGAATTCATGATCCTCAGTAACAACTTTTTAGAGATAGCAGTTTGGCCATCTCATTTCATTTGGGGTTGCCAGGTTGTTGAAAGTGTAGTCTTCCATTTGTATAGCACTTGGGTAGGCTGGGGCCTTGTCCATACCACTATTTGTATTCTTAGAGGCTTGCATACTACAATTGTTAGTTAGTTGGGTGTCGTTGGCCATGTGGGCCGCATATATATCTCTTTTTATGTGGTGGCAGTGTGGGGCCTAATATAGCGCCTAATTTTCATTTGAGTTATAACTTGATATCATGGCGGCCTTGTCGACCTGCATAGGATTCCCTATTATGGTCTGTTACTAGTTAGCTGTTTTCTTTTACAAGTGACTATAAGGTCTTGTTAGCCGGAGGCTATGTTTACAACTGAGATATAGTCTATTGTTTTCTTGAGTCGAGTTACAGGCTTGCATTAGATGTGCATAAGCCTAGCCAGGTCAGCCAGATTCCAGTGTGGCATTAGGTGTCAATCATGCCTCCCAAGGGGGGTGTGACAAACTTGGTATCAAAGTAGTTCGTATCTTTAGGAGTCTACAAGTTATGTCTAGTAGAGTCTTGTTTATAAATATGTTGTGCACCACATTTTATAAGCAAGAGGCTACGAGGCATGATAGTATGGTTACCCCTCATTTTTCTCAGATCGTGCTATAGAGCGGAGTTGTATAGGGTTGAGCCCCTAAACTTTCACTGTTATGCCTATCTAGGATAACGTTCAATATAAGAAAGACCCCATCTAGTCGCAAGATGACTACAGTAGCAGGAGGAGGTACCAGTGCAGTGCCATAATTGGGAGACAGTTAGCCTAAAGGCAGAAGCAGACATCTTTTACATTTCCCAACTATCCTCCCGAGGCACCAGAAACTTCCTAAGGCAACATATATGTCGGCATCATCCCCAATCCCTTCTTTAGCCTTGGAACAGTACCTCAGAATAGTATATATATGAGTTGGCTTACCTACTAGATATGTAGAATTAGAAAGGGGCAAGAGTTAAGGTTGGACCACCTGAAACAGACAAAAGGTCGTGCAAGGTATGTACCACCCCCCCCCACCTCTAGAATTATTGAAATTGGTGCTCTAACGCTGGTATAGAATGATGGGGTTACTTCCCACCTCCCAGTTTATTCTTTCAATACAACAGAAATCGTAAGTAGCACTACCATGTTGCCTAGAATAAAGAGTAAGGGAGGGCGAGAATTATTGACTTCGAGAAAGGTTAGGAAGTGGTTAAGACCCTTAGTGTTTAAATAAGTTATCTAGACCTTTACAATAGTAAATCGGGAGAGCAAATAAGACCGCAAGTAGTACCCAAGTACGTGAGGGAGTCCATAAGTGATAGACCCCCAGCAATAGTAATGTTCAGGTCAGAAATAGGCTGATTCTGACACAGTATGCTAATAACGGTAGGATATACCTGCAAGGTAATGACTAGGGCCCTAGTTTGTTAGGTCGAAGGACAGCGAGATCATATGAACAAAATGGGCCCGAGTGTGGGTCAGAGGGATACAGGTTGGTAGACTTGGTTAGTAAAATCCTTGACAACATAAGGCAGAATGCACGCACCCCAGAGCTCAATCCAAGGGAGTAAGGGGGAAGGCACGAGTTTTTAACTCTGGAAGGAAACAGAATCACTTCCAAGCTAAAAGATAAGTGGCAGAGTATGGGACCACTGCTAAATGCTGAGATATAAGCATCGGGCTGATAGTTAAGAGATAGTGAGATTGTAAACTGGAATGCTACAAAATCACCATCAGTTGTGGAAGTAAAGTAAGGGTGACACAGAGATTCTAACCTAGTACAACCTAGAGACAAGGCCCAGTAGGAAGTTATTGGCCTTTGAGATAATAAGGGGCAGAGTCATAAGACCCAGAGGTTGACTCTATGTCCCGAAGGTGGAGGAACTTCGTTAGTAGACTATAGCCAAAATGCATCATATCTGTTACTTCCTCCACCCAGAGTTTAACAAAAACACATCAGATTGTAAGAGAGACTTACTGATGGCATGGGAAGAGGGAACATACTGCTGAGTCATTGCGTAAAGCACTAATGAGTAGTCAGGGGAAGCTGGATAGTAGGAACCAAGCAGGCTAATTCAGGAGATAGCCATGCTTGCAAAGGGAGCGGAGAATGGTCAATATGATTATAGTTAAAGGGTTACCTCGCACCAGGTGTAAATTGACCTTATTTGAATTAGTGTGGAAAGGCTAACGAAATCAACTCATGTCTCGCCAGATGGAATTATGTTTCAGTTAAAGTTTATGCTGGTTTAAATGTTTAAGAAGTAGTCGGGCTACGTGGAGCCTAGTGGTTAATAAAATCTGATGGAGAGGCGCAATTTAAAACTAAGTTATAGAAAAGGCATCAGAACAGAGTGGGACACATGTTAACTTAAGTACGGCTTCTCGTCCTCAAACAAATAGCCAAGTAGAGCACACAATTCAGATGCTCGGAGATTTGTTATGGGTGGAAATGTAGGCCCCCTACATGATGACTTGAAGCAAATAAATTAAGGGTGGTTGAGTCGGCATACTAATACATCAGCCAAACGAAGGAAGTTAAGTTTATCGAGAAGGATGTACCAGAAGCCCAGGGTTATCGGAAGTCCTACTCTAACGTATGATGTAAGGAGTTAAGAATTGAAGAAGCAATTGGGTATTCCTGAAAACTTCGGCAATGAAGGGAGTTATGGAATCTGACAAGAAGGGTAAGCCCAGCTCTAGATTCATTAAGCCACCCTCCGAAAGATTGGCCAAGTGACCTATGAAATTGAGTTATTTGTGGGGCTAGGATTTGTTCATAAGCACTACACAAGTACATAAAAGACCTTATCTTAGATTAATCGAATTGGAGACACTCAAGGTATAGAGGCACCGTTCCATGGAGAGACTCCAATAGTTATAGGAGCCATCTTGAAAACCAGAGTTGTAACCTGTTACAGAATCGGGGGCGAATAGAAATATAGAAGAAATGGACTGAAGAACTATGAGCGATGCAAGTCTGGACAGTTTCAATTATTTTAGGCTTTATAACAATAGTACACAAACCAAGATGAGTTAAGTTAAGGCAAGATAGTTCCAAATGTTATACAATTTATTTTATTGCTATTGTTATCAACTAAGTATGTTATATATGGCAAAGCTATGTTTCAGTTTCAAATAGCGTATTGTGAGATGCCTGTATTGGGTTTTTCTTTGTTTCAGGTTTTCAGATAATCCATAATACAGAGGGGACTCTACGAAAATTTCGTTGGCAACAATTAAAAAAAGTTAACCCCTTTAATTCTGAGAATGACATTCGAGGACGAATGTTCCTAAGGGGGGAGGATGTTACACCCCGTAAAAGTTAACGATTAGTAAGCACACACGTGGATTTGTGATGAATAAAAAGTATACGACGCATGTAGAGAAGCCTCAGAAGTGGGGTCGGACTGGACCAATGCACAAGACAGCGTGGCGCACCAGGCCTGCTGGCGCCTTGAGAGGCTTGCTGCCTCACTGGGAGCTGCGGGGCACCACCGTTAACACTACCCATATAAGTATAAGTAGACCTCTTGGTTTATTGGAAATCATTTTCCCATTTTTGTTTCGGCAAGAGAGAGTATTATACGAAGAAATCGATCATTTTTCATCGGATTACGCTACCAAATGCAACCCAAACTCAAATTAACTTCAGGTATAGAATTCTAACCTTGAAGGGAGCATTATTGCGGAGTTATTTTCTCAAAATACGCCCGGAAAACCAGAACTCCACTTAGCAAAATTCATTAGAATTGCTCCAAACTGATTTCTATACGATCACAGGCTTCAAGTAGGCATTTCTCCCTTCTGAACCCTAGAGAAATTATATGTTTTCGGTCGTATTTTAGGAAGATGAGTTATAGTTGCTATTAATATCAAAAAATTTATCCTTTTTTTTCCGAATTTGGTATCGAAATTCATCTCTTTCTCCCAGTATAATGATTACAGCTAAAAAGAGCTGATTAATCCAAGTGAAACTAGTCGGTGATTCAGGAAATGATAGATAAGGTATGTAAGGCTTAACCCTCGGCAAGTTATTCTCATCGTACAGTGTTATGACATATGTTCTCGAATAGGAATAACGATCCCATATGGTAAAGATAGTCTCTACCTATAGATTGTGGTTAGACATGTTGTAATTAGCTGTTGTCGGTATATAAAGATCAGATATGTTGTGATTAGATGCTATCAGTAGATTACGGTTATATAAGTTCGGGTTAGCTACTAGAAAATGTATATAGATTATACCGCAGTATCCCTCATTTAGAAGGAACATGTTAAGTGTGATACGCGCTAGAAGCGTCATAGAAACTCTTTTATTCTCCAGTTCATTGTATTAGTAGGATTGTATGTTTTATTGCCAGGCCTAGACCATAGAAACTTGTGAACAGTTATCAGGCCTGAGCTAGTAAGCTGAACGACATAGGCACAGCTAGGCGGTTTAACTACCAGTTTGGGCCTGTATTGTCAGGAAAGCATGCCTAGAGACCATTGGCATATCCTCACGCCATAGGGCCAGAAATTTAGATAGGAAGGCATGTTTAGAGTCAGCAGCCTAGGGTTGTCTAGTGAACTGAGTGACAGCCTGCCACCTAATTAGCTATTACTAGCGATTATTAGTCCTAGTTGACTTAGTGTTTATCATATAGGTCGCCCAGGAAGCCAACCCAATCGTCCAGGTCAAATAGACCCGTGGGTACCCTCAGGAAGGGGACCTTATCAGCAGTTAGAGGTCGGGCAGCACCCCAGCTGGTTCTTATAAAATACTCAGGTACAGATTGTCGGAAGTTAGTAAACTATATAAACTTGTCTATAAGGTTAAGAATCGACCAGAAAAGTAATATAAGATAGAGTAGACCAATATGAGGTCTAAGGGACTAGTACCGCATTAATACAGTACTACCCACAGGTTAAGAATATCGGTAAGCTTCCTATGGGGGATTAGGGGCTGATCTCTCAAAAGCATGTTCGGCCAATACTAGCCCCACAATTGATCTAAGTAGAGGAACTAAGTAGTTAGTCAGCCGCGACCTTGTAGTTTTTTATGACTTATAGTTATTCGGGAAGGACATTTGGAGCTATGTTAGACCACTCTAGATATCGCCCTATCCAGTCTAGACCATTAGAGATCATGATCACTATCAGCTTCCTCTGATTAGATACAGGTGCACGGTGTGCCTGCTAGTAGCCTTATAGACTATCCAAGGGGGCGAGAGTGGTAGAATTAGGCCCAAAAGGCCAGTTATGCCTTTTGAGTGGCTAGATTGATAATTTAGTACAACACCTTGGTTGGGGTTGTCCTCACTTAGGAGCCTTCCATAACCAACCCCAAGGTTACTAGCTGTGTCGACGCCCTCCAGGCTCGAGATGATGTCTCTCAAAGGAGCAGTATGCCATCCAAGAGGGACGAAGATGGGGTCCCAGGTCCTCATACAATCCATTCCATGGTTGGACTACTTTTATGTTGTATCGGCACCACACCCCCGTCGAGCCTGGCGGCCAAGGTGCAGATATTAGGAGTCTAGTGGACTCAGACACAGCTATAAATCAGGAGCCAAGCGGGTTTAGTGGCAGACCCAGGGGGATAGGTAGGTTGGCTGTAGCACTAGTAGAGTCATAGAAATCTTGATAGTGGTATATATATTGAGGCGTACTTGCCAGGGCTTATGAGGGCCCAGGTAAGTTCTTTATGTACTGCTTGTATCTTTCGGCTTATGGGGCCAATTTAGGTTCTTGTTTGTATTCTTTCTTGATAGTTTTGGTTTATGAATGTGTAACTTTACAATCTTATCTCACATACATGTAGTGCTGGTTAGATAAAGATTACGAATAAACAGGCGTACAAGTTAATCTTTTTTCCCTTCTTTTTATTTACTTCCAGTCTTTATCATCTTATTTACTTCCCTACATATTCGATACATATTGTACTAAAGCCCTCCGCTAGGCGCTACATTACTTTCACGAAGGTTTAGACAGACAAAATTTAGGATCCTCAGTAAGAGTTACTTAGAGTTAGTAGTTTGGCCAACTCCTTTCATTCGGGGTAGCTAAGTTGTAGAAAGTGCAGTCTTCCATTTGTATAACATTTGGGTAGGCCGGGGCCCTGTCTCGACCACTATTTGTATTCTTAGAGGCTTGCAGACTACAGTTGTCAGTTAGTTTGGTGTCGTCTGCCGTGTGGGGCCTATATATGTCTCTTTTGACGTGCTAGTTGTGTGGGGCCTAATATAGCGTCTGATTTTCATTTCAGTTATAACTAGCTATAATGGCGGCCTTGTCGTCCTGCATAGGATTCCCTATTATGGACTGTTGCTGGTTAGCTATTTTCTTTTATAGGTGTCTATAAGTCCTTGTAGGCCAGAGGTTGTGTTTACAATCGAGATATTGCCCATTGTTTTCTTGAGTCAAGTTGCAGGCTTGTACCAGATGTGCATAAGTCTAGCCAGGTCAGTCATATTCCAGTGTGGCACTAGGTGACAGTCATGTCTCCTAAGGTGGGGCGTGATAAAGGCGCGATGGATGGCGCATCACGCCTCTTTCCCACCACCTCAAAAAATATATATAGTTAAGTCTGAGTTGAGAACTCATTTGAAAACATATCTTTGTGAAAACTTTTGGCAGAACCCCTTTTCCGCTCGACTTTTCGTCCGTTTTTCGTCGAATTATGCCATTAAACTCCGTCCAAATGCAAATTCACTTTCGATAACGAGTTATAGGCCTATAGAAGCATCTTTGCAGTGTTATTACTTGAAAATTCACTCGGTGTATCGGAACCTCACCGAGTAAAGATTGTCAAAATTACTTGAAATTGACTGCTAAGCGACCACAGACAAGAGGAAAGCATTTCTCCCTTCTAAACTCCCGAGAAATTGTGAGTTTTTATCCTAATTAAACAAAGTTGAATTATAGTTATTATTATCAAAAGATATTGTTGTTTGCTGAGTCTTAATGTTGAAAATAGCCCTATTCTCTCACCGTAAGGGCAACAGTTGAGTGGAATGGTCGGCTACAGGTTGGAACTAATCTAATAAACGAGAATCAACATTCGAGGTATGTTAAGGCTAATTCCCAGGTCCCAGTATGACACTAGGTGCCAATCATGCCCCCCATGGTGGGGCGTGACAAACTTGGTATTAGAGTAATGTCATATCCCATGGAGTCTACAAGCCATGTCAAGTAGAGTCTTGTCTATGGGTATGTTGTGCACCACATTCTACAGACAGAAGTCTATGAGGCATAATAATGTGGTTACCCTCCTTTCTTTTCCGATCGTGCTATAGAGCTATGTTGTATAAGGTAACTACCTAAGCTTACATTATCTTTCTTATCTACAGAGAAAATTTCTGACACACGATAGGCCATGACTGATCGGGAGTGGGACACTACACTGGAAGAGGGCACAAGCAAGGGGCCCCAGCCAGAGCTGGCCCAATCTGAGGGCGATAGGGAGATTTATTCCCAGTGTCCCCAGCATTCTCCGTCGCGCCAAGAACCCTCTAGGATGGTAGATATACCAGTACCACCCCCATCCATCCTTGTGCCATCGGATCAGGAGATTAGGAGCGCAGTATACATGTTGATTCAGATGATGGCTGCCTAATGTCAGCCTCAACTAGTAGTACCAGTTATTGCCGAGCCCACTAAGGGGCCTAGGAGTTTGAGAGTCCGTGAGTTCCTTGCTTTGAGTCCTCCGCAGTTTATAGGAACAAATCATAGGGAGGACCCCCAGAACTTCCTAGACTAGTTGCAGAGGATATTAAAGGTTATACATGATTCCTCGACAGAATTAGTTGAATTAGCAGTGTTCTGATGGCGAGAGATAGCGATTTGCTGGTATGAAAGTTGGGAAAGGACCTGAGGCAGAGATGCACCTCAACCTACATGGCCCAGCTTCTCTGAAGCCTTCATAGACCACTATTTCCCCTGAGAGATCTTGCAGGCCAGAGTAGAGAAGTTTTTACATCTGGAGCATGGCAGAATGAGTGTCAGAGAGTATGCATTGAGGTTTGATTCCTTGGAAAGATGTGGAAACATTTGTTGATACTATGCCAGCCAGGGTATATCGATTTATTATGAGACTTGCGCTAGAATACCTAGAATCGTGTATCATAGCTACACTATGAAAGGATATGGACATCTCATGTATTCAGGCCTTCACTCAGAACATAGAGCAAATCAAACAACGTCAATACGCGATTGATAGTGCAGGTCAGGAGCAGCATCGGAGGGCTAGACTTGCCGACTTCCAGGCAGAATCTCAGGTAGGGCCTAGGCCTCGTTTATCAAGTAGGCCACCTAGGCCCTTATTTCAGTAGTAGAAGGGTAGTAGATCAGATCATCATGGACAATCAGGTCTAGGTGAAAGTTCATGAGCGTTAGTCTCACAGCAGCAGAGGGGTCTAGATTAGATGGTACCAGCTATACCATGTTGCTGTACTTGTAATAGGAGACATCCGGTGAGATGCAGATATGGCTCCACCACCTGTTATTCCTGTTGATAGGAGGCATATATGATGAGGGATTGTCCTACTAGACACCAGGGTGATCGAGATCAGCAGAATTGGTCCTCAGCAGGCATATGCTCTAGCACCTTCTACAGGGTGCAGGCCCTCCGCTCCAGTAGGTAGAGGTTGGGGTAGATCAGGGGTATATAGTTTAGGAAGCAGTTAGGATCACACTTATGTTCAACCGGGATGACAGGAGTCAGAGTCATCACCAGATGTTATGACTGGTATGCTGGATATTTGTTTTCACTCAGTTTTTGCTCTGATAGATCCAGGTTCCACTTTGTCTTATGTTACTATGCTATTGGTGTGGAAGTTTGGTATAACACCATAATTACTCCAGCGATCCTTCTCGGTATCTACACCCATCGGTGACTCTATTATTGCTAAGAGAATTTACCGGGGTTGTACAGTAGAGATCGTCGGTCATCAGACCTTAGCAGATTTAGTGGAGCTAGAAATGGTTGATTTTGATGTAATTATGGGTATGGATTGGTTGGCACCATGTTATGCCAATGTGGGGTGTTGGACTAGGACCGTCTGATTTCACTTTCCAGGGGAGGTAGTGCGAGAATGGAAAGGCAGTGCAGCTACGCTAAAAGGTAGGTTCATATCCTATCTTTAGGTGAGAAATTTGATGGCTAAGGGATGTATTTACCATATTTTTAGGGTTTGGGATATGCAAGCAGAATCACCGACTCTTCAGTCCATCCCAGCGGTTAGTGAGTTTCCAAATGTGTTCCCAGATGAGCTCCCTGGTACTCCCCCGAGCATGAGATCGATTTTTCTATTGACCTGCTATCAGGTACATAACCTATATCCATCCCTCCGTATTGAATGGCTCCCTATGCATGTGTATAGATTATCGGCAGTTGAATGAAGTTACCATTAAGAATAAATACCCTCTTCCAAGGATAGATGAATTGTTAGATAAACTACAAGGGGAAAAATATTTCTCCAAAATTTATTTAAGGTCCGAGTATTATCAGGTGCGAGTTCGGGAGATCGATATCCCGAAGACAGCTTTTAGGACCAGGTATGGTCATTTTGAATTCGTTAATCATGTCCTTCGGGTTGATGAATGCACCAGCAGTGTTCATGGATCTGATGAACTATATCTTCAGGCCATATTTAAATCTATTGGTGATAGTGTTCTTTGATAATATTTTGGTATATTCCTGCTCAGAGGCTGAACACAAAAATCACTTGCGAATAATACTTCAGAACCTCAGAGACCGCCAGTTATATGGAAAGTTCTCAAAATGTGAGTTCTGGTTAAATTCCGTATCTTTCTTGGGCCATATTATATCAGATGCTGGTATCCATGTTGACTCACAGAAAATCAAGCCAGTAAAGACATGGCCTAGACCTACAACTGCAACTGATGTTCGAAATCTCCTAGGGTTAGCCAAATATTATAGAAGGTTCGTGCAAGGATTTTCTACCCTATAGGAACCTTTGACCAGATTGACTCAGAAAGCAGCCAAGTTCCATTGGACCAAGGCCTGTGAGGCAGAGTTTCCAGGAGTTGAAAAATAGATTCACATCTGCACCAGTGCTAGCCTTACCGGAAGGTTCAAAGGTTTATGCTATATACTATGACGCTTCAGGCGTTTGGTTAGGGTGTGTTCTAATGAAACACGGTAAGGTAATTTCCTATGCTTCGAGGCAGCCAAGGAAGCATGAAAGAAACTACCCTACCCATGATTTAGAATTAGCTGCAGTGGTTCATGCTTTGAAAATATGGAGGCATTACTTGTATGGTGTACGTGTGGACATTTTTACTAATCATAAGAGTCTCCAGTACATCTTCATGTAGAAGGAGCTGAATTTGCGACAACTTCATTGGTTAGAATTGCTTAAAGATTATAACATGAACATCCTATATCACTCAGGGAAAGCTAAATTGTAGCTGATGCCCTTAGCCGCAGATCCATAGGCAGTTTAGCAGATCTGCAGCCAGCGGGCAATGGCTCAAGATCTGTGATAATGCTCAAACTCACACTTCTTAACAAAGTATGAAGCGGACGTTGTCTAATAAAGAACCCAACTAGAGGTTGGGGTCGATCCCACAGAGAATACGGAAGAATGTTGAAGAACACTAGTGCTTAAGCTTTTTAGTTAATTATTTCCTAAGAGGGGGGTATTTGTAAAGGTAATAAATAACAATGTTGAAAATTTTTTTGTTGTTTCCAAATTAATGCAACTAACTAGGGTAAGTGTTCCCCAAGATTTCATAACAACAAGGCATTTTATACTAGTGATCTATTCCGGTACTTAGCATGCAATATCGGTAAGTTAATTTCACTTAAATGGTTGGTCCCCTATTTATATGATTATCACCATGAAACTTGATCCGTCTACGGGTGTATGCTTTACTAACCCTTACCCTTGATATCGGATTAGCTATTCCCGGACAAGGCCAAGCTATTAGATGAGGGTTGATAGCCTAAAATCTCCGTTGTTAATCCCTTTTCCCATTCACTACCTCCTTAGTCCGGTAAGTAATAATAAGACAAGTTCTAGCATTTACAACCGTTAAAAATAAATTAAAATGAAGGAAGAGACAATACTTGCATCAACTCCATTAAAGAATCACTAAGATTTTACCTATGTGTGTTAATTTGTCATGGTTCCCACAACCCTAGTTGTGGTGGTTTTAGCCTATCATGTTTATAAGTAAACTAATAGATTTCATAAATAAAAGCAAAAATTAATACTTACAACGTTGATAGGAAGAAACTCACTTGATTATTGCAACAATA
>JACEIK010010463.1:0-42392 GCA_018107945.1 Datura stramonium
CTTGTATGATCACAATCACAAAATATGATAATTGCAACTTACAAATTATCGTAGAAGAAAACCAAGTAATTGAATAAAACTCCAAAGTTGATGAATAAATTCCAATGTTGCTTTTAATTGTCAAATTTAAGAAAAAATTGTAAACCTTGTTTCTTGACCCAAGAATAATCGTACAACGCCAAAATCCTACGTGAAAAGTAGTAATAATCGGCTTCTCTTCAAAAATAAACCTAAACAGTGTATTTATAGTTCCACGAAAACCTTTTCCTAACTAAAATTGGAAATCGGGTCGTCAGTGACCACAGGCTTGGTGATGAATCATTGGGACCTCTGACGAGTCATGCCTTGCTAAAAATAGTCGTCCTCACCATCGTACCCAGTTGTGGCAACGGGTCACCTAACGACTTGTTGTGCTTGGGCACGAGTCATTAGGCCTCTGGTGGTCTAACTCCTTCAAAATTCTAGTGGACCTTATGGTTTGTTCCAGTGATCTTCCAACTAGTCGTTTAGTCAACTAACGACTCGTTAAGTCTATCATCAACTCAACTACTTACTACGGGGCAATAGTTTCTCTCCCAGTCTTCATGACTGACTTCACGACTCGTTACCAGATGTAAGGGGTTGTTCCCTTAACTCGTCAGGTACACTGTCTCTGCATCTTTAGAATTCATGTTTTTCCCACGGCTTCAACAATGAGTCGTGCTTCTTGCCAATGACTCATCAAGTGCCTGTCAGTCACCTTTTATGTTGTTTTAAGCATAAATTTGCCCTGTTCACTTTCAAACCTGTTTTGCTGCAACATTAAACACAAAACACAGCATACCTATATAAACATACCCGGAATGTGCATAATTTCTTGGTTTTAAGCGTTGAAAGTGTCGTAAAATCACGGCACATCAACACCCTCAACTTAGAAATTTTGCATTTCCTCAGGCAAAAACAAAATAAGATAAAATAAACTAAACTACTTCGACGCTTCAATTGAAAGAAAATATAAACTAAACTAAACGAAACCTATTTTCCAGCAACATTAAACACAAAAAAATATAAAATCCTAAACATGTTGGTTCTACTAGATATGGAACACCCGAGGGAAAAGATATCTTGCAAGAAAAATCCTCAGGTTACGTTTAGCAAAAGCATGCACATATATCCCTCCCCACCCCTATCAAGAAAAGCATTCTCATCCTCGACGCGTATATGTATCAAACAAAACTAGGGAAATAGGGAACATACCTGTGGGACCTAAGTGTTAGCTACCTGGTCGGTGGAAGGTGTAGATACGCCTCCAATGTTATCTCCAACATTACCGGCTTGACTCGGTGCATTCTCAGATCCAACAGAGCTCATCCCTCCTCCACGAGCTCTCGCTGCCTCAGTCTCGGCTCTTTGTCAAGCCTCCTCTCTCGATATATGCAGCGCTCTCTCTATCTCACTCCGCTCTCATTTTTGCTGACGGAGCAAAAAAGAATCATCTTCGAAACCTTCCTCCTCACGAGGCCTCTTTCCCTTATCATGTGCCACCGGTTCCTCCGTGATAAAATAGAAAATCGGTTGTAACTCTTCTTCAAAATCATTGTCTATGACAGGAAGTACCGGTGGAGGTACTGAGGCTACTTGTTGTGCGACCAAGTACCGCACCTCGGCTCTAAGCTCTCCTAGCTCTGAGTACTATCTTGACAACTACGGCGCCTATAAATGTGCAAGGCGCTCATCCATTCTCTTCTCAAAAGCATCCAATCAACCATGCACAGAACTAGAAAATTCCTCCAACTCCTTCGACACCCACGTCTTTACCTGCTCCATCAGAACTTTAACCTGTAGAGCCGTGTGTGCCTACAGTTTTTCAGCCTTAGCTAGCTGCCTAGCCATATCAACTAAAAACTCTTGTGAAATTGTAACTAGGCTAGCTGTAGTGGCTCGTGGAAGAGCAACTGGTGGTCTCGGTGTTATGGTGGTGGATGATGACTTAGGAATATCAGCAGGTGTGGAGGTGTCCACTGTATCTGTAGCCTCAGGCTGGCTACCTGTCTCTCTTCCCTCCACAGGCTCAGCCGCTAACTCAGTGAACTGTGCTGCATCAGTCTGCATCTGCTACCAAATGCCTCTACTAATATTGTCTCTCCAACGGATGCAGCTGCTTGAGTCCTTGCCCTCGATACCGGGTTTGTGTTATCTCGAATCAACCTGATATTAGTTATCTTCTGGACCACTATTCTCTGGTCAACTGATGGCAGCTCCAGAACCTTTGACTCCTGACAGTGTCTATCAATCAAACATGGGAAGGGAATTGTAGTACCTTCATTAATTGCCCGCTCTCTGATCTCCTCAGCAATATACCGCGGGAAATTGATGGCATATCCCTCCATTATACTTGCTACCAATTCTACTCTGTCAGGTGAGAGGATGTTATCATTTCTGGTTGGTACCAGCCTATGCCGCACCACTGACCACCAAAATTTTGCCTGAAAGTTGAGTGTGGCCTTCTTTATCTTAGACTCTGTGCCGTGCAACCATTCGACGAGCGGACCTTTTGTAGAAATGATCCAAGAAAACCAAGTATATTGTCTGATATGTTGCTGGCTATTCAACTTTTTGTTCTTTACTTTCTTCAACTCATATAGCCTGTGGTCGAACTCGGCTGTGTTCATTGAAGCATGATAATCTGGCCCATATAAAATCCTGGAGATAGTCCTCTTAGAGATATCTACCGGAGTCTATCGCACCAACACATGATTTAAGGCGGGACTCTTTTTCCAGTCCTAGCCCCCTAATGCCAAGCGCTGCAATATGGCCGCATAGGCTGCATAGAACTCTCTAACTAAGCATGGGCAGTAGCTTCTTGATAGCTCGGTCAACCACTCGAACCTGTACTGGTCGAACACCGGTTGTAGCTCTGGAAGATCTTTCAGCCCTGTAGTGACCAGCCTTAGCTCCTCGTATGTGCTCCTCTTCGAATTTCCTTTCTCATTTGGAGCAATATCTCTATTATATATGGACCTCATACCATGAAAACACCATATCCGCACGTTCCTTGGTTTCTCATTTGATGTGTTTGAAGTCTCAGTCAGTTCATCATCAGAGTCCCCTTGCTGAGCATGTGATTCGTCAGCTCTCTCAGTCTTTTGCCCAGCTATGGGAGCCTCAGGAGAAAGTGCAGCTGAAGCCCTGGCATTATCATCAGTGCGGCTGGCGGATCCCTCGCCAATGGAGTGGGAGCATCGACCAGGGCTGTCGAATTTGAAGTTTGTTGAGCCCTAGCCCTGGTTGACCTCCTCACTAACTGCTCCTCTGATACGTCATATTCCTCATCAGAGCGACTTGACTCTTTAGAGGAGAACGGCTCATCACACAATCTACGATATGAATGCTGACTGCGCTTAGGTGCTTGTTTCTTTGCCTTGACTTTCCTTGGTTTACCTCTTGGAGCCATAGTACCTGTGGAAACATTGTTAGTATATAAGTTAAGGTGAAAGAAAATCATTTTGAGCTGCTGCCCAGTGGACCTAACGAGTGACTAAGTGGGTTGTTGCCACTGGCAATGACTCGTGAGGTCACTCATTGTCACAAACTAGATTTCCTTCATGTTGGGCCAGTGTACTTGACGACTGGTCCCAACGAGTCGTTACCAAAGGCAATGAGTCATTAGGTCAGTCATTAGGTACATTGCCTTAGTGATTTAATTTTTTCCACTCAGGACAAGCTACACAACGAGTCGTCTGGTGATCCAACGACTAATGATGTAGATCGTGCTCAAGAATTTCAGTTCGCCCATTCATTCATCTTCATCTACTTCCAATTATTCAATATCCAGAAACACAGAACTTAATTTCTCACACCAACCCGTGTACATACCATCGAAATTTAGTTGTTTAAATCTTCCTAGGGTTCATTATCATTATGGGGGGAAAATTGAAACACATACAACATTTTATTAGACCCTTGAAAGTTCATCAAAACATGGGTCACCAACAAAAATTATTATTCAAATGCAATTGATACTCCAAATTAACTGAGAAAAAGGTACTCACAAAATGCTCGATCGAAGATGGAAGTGCAAACTGTGTGTCCTTATGAATGGTCGGAGTGAAGCTTAAGGATTGCTCGATGGGTTTGCGAGAAGAAGACAAAGAAAATTTGAAGTTGTTGGGTTTAAGTTTAGTGGTGAGAATTTGGAAAAGTAAAAGAATCTGTTTCATATGAAGAAAATTAAAATTTACCCTAATTCCAGTCCTGAGTCGGGTGGGATATGTTCATTAAAAACTTATAATGCCCAGTGTGACAATTCGTTCAGTTATTAAACAAATCGTTGTGCCCTTTCTTGTCATGACTGGAGATCAACTAACTTACCTAGGACCTAATGAATCAAGCAATGACTTGTGGTATTACCCAATGAGTCCTGGCCTGAGTCGTGGTCCTTGGACTAGTGTAGCTTCAAGACGGGTCACCTAACGAATCGTTTTGTCTCCCAATGATTTGTTGAGTGAGCCATTA
Source organism: Datura stramonium (assembly GCA_018107945.1). Classification (NCBI taxonomy): domain Eukaryota; kingdom Viridiplantae; phylum Streptophyta; class Magnoliopsida; order Solanales; family Solanaceae; genus Datura; species Datura stramonium. The sequence continues at coordinate 4,495 of JACEIK010010463.1, forward strand.
TCACCCTTTTTATTTTGATTCTAACTTTTATCCGGTGTACATGACAGAGGACCTCATGATTCATTTCATAGAGAAACGAATCGCTGAGTCACCCGTTGCTCCCTTGTTTTTTTGAAGTTCTCTTCACGATTTGGTTGAATGAGTTGTCAGGTCAAACGATGACTTGTTCTGTGACATTTTGCACCAGAACTAAAGTTCCAGATTTTGGTTCCAACTTCAAATTTTCCATCTTAATCACCTGCACCAATCAACAAACGTAAACACTATATTTTTCTTACACTTACAACTCGGTTTGCCTCCCAAGAAGCGCTTGATTTAATGTCGCGACACGGTGTGGGTGTTTTGGCAACTCAGACTTCACCAAAATACCTCCATGAGTTTCCTCCCATGCAGCACCCGATTTAACGTTGCAACACGACACAAGTCTCTTGACTACTCAGAATTCGTCAAGTAATTTGTGTCCGTCCTCCAGTGTTGAGACTATGCTGAATTCCTTTGGCTGTTTCATGGTCCAACAAATGTTGAAGGTGACCTCTTCTTTGTTTAACCTGAATTTTCACTGGCCTGCCTCCACATCTACTAGGGCCCTACCTGTTGCAAGGAATAGTCGCCCAAAAATGATGGGGACCTCAGAATAGACTTTGCAGTCCAGAATCACGAAGTTTTCTGGGAATATAAATTTGTCCACCTTGAAAAGCACATCAAATAAAATCCCCACCGGCTTTTTAACGGTTCTGTCAACAATCAGTAGCCACATGTAGTCGGTGTGGGGGTTCCCATCATGCCCCGCCTTGGAGGGCATGATTGGCACCTGGTGCCCTAGCCTCGGTGCCCTAGTAGGACCTAGATCGCTAATCGGTGAGCCTAAGGTCAACTCTGGCGCTTGGCTAGCTCTATTTCTGATTTCTGGAAACAACGGCCATGGCAATCCGCTGTAAACACAGCCTTCTCCGCCGAGTAGGCCTATAGCCACCTATATGTAATAACAATAACCGTAGACATACTCATAACAAGGAATCTATGGCCGACAAGGCCACCATGCTGTCTAGTCATCTGAAACTCAACATCGAGAATACTGAATAACTATGTGACCGACAAGGTCACCACTAATATCGACTCATGGCCCCACACGGCCAACATAATCAAGAATACAAAACAACTGAACATGCCGCACGGCTCGACACGACTGCCTAACCGACCACAAGGAGATAAATATATACACCGCAAGCCTCTATGAGTACCTTAAAATGATCGGGATAAAGGCCCCGACCTACCCACAAGCTATACAACAAAGAAAACTGAACTACACCCTCGTAATATCAGGCTCGATGACAGGAGCTGATGACTCTATAGCTGGCTAGAATCACGAGGGATCACTGTCTATGAGTACCGCAAGTAATGTCGCTAATGGGCGCGTTACCATCGTACCGAGTATGCAAAGCAATCAATACAATCAATACAAATAACATAACTAGGAAATTCTGAATAGCAGGAGATAACTGAATCTGTAAGAGCTGATATGAACTGGATCAAACTTTTCTGTACTGATAGGGCGGGAGCGTACTCAGACACTGCGTTCGCTTGGCCTATTAACTATTATATAGCACATAAATACATATATATAGCAAGCAAGAGCCAATACCAACCCCTATAAGCCGGATGGCGCCAAGCAAGCAAACAATCTATATACTCCCCTGCCTGGCCAAAAACCAGCCAAAAATAAGTCACTCCACTCATCTGCTAACTAGGAGCACCTCGCGCCCCCGGGTCTCCCGCCGCCATGCCTTCGATATAAATAATCGTGGGCTGAGTCCGAGGACTCCTATAACTGTATCTGTATCTGAAACTGTATTTGTACCTGCTCCCTAGGCGCTAGCGCACAACAGGGCGTTCTGTATATAATGCTGATCAACCGATATGGGGAAAGCTTCATCCCATCTTCGTCCAAATCGGGAGAGCATGCCACTCCTTGAGTGACGAAACCTTACCCGCTCAGTGGGAGACACGATTACCAACCCAGGGGCGGCGAGAACGCTTTTAAAGGGTGCCTCAATGACACAACCAAGTCTCAAACAATCAATAAGCACATAAATAGCAAGCATGTTTAACTCGAAAAGTATTATCCGAAATCTGATTTCTTATTATGATCTCTTTTCTGTATTCTACTGATTCTTTACTGCTTTATATTGAATCTGTGATCTTTATCTAACTGCAAGGCTAATCTGTAGCCAAGATACTATCCGTCCGTTTGGCCAATTCGTAGCCAAGATACTGCTTCTGTCCGAATGGCTAATATGTAGCCAAACATTATATGTCTATCTCGATTTTACTTACTAACTTGTATTCTGACTATTAGTATCATATTAATCTAAAACATTGCTAATCATATAATAGGCTATACTGAATCTCGGAATGCTAATCCGCCATTTGGCGTATGCTTTTCATCTTCGGACTCGGTACGATATAACAACGCAAACCGTACTTACCGAACTTTCAAAACTCAATATCTTAACTCCGGGAGTTCTATTACGGAGTCTACTATGATATACAAGGCTAGTTACTAATCCTGTCAAGAAACTGGCTTTACATACCTTACCTCGGGTTATCCGACTTACGGACGAAGCTCGGCCGGCATCTGCCTATTTCTTCCAACTCCATTCACAGACACATCAATTAGTACTAAATACATCACTATTCGGAAAGAAAACTACTTTCGATATATTTATAGCCTAAACTTAGGCTTATCGAAAACGGTAAAAACTTGCCATTTCTCTAAAGTCCGTAAGGGAGAAGTATTCACTTTAAGGCTAGGAGCACATTGACACTAATTTGGAGCAATTCCACTTACTTTAGCTTAGTAGCTCGATTTGTTGTTTGGCCGAATTTCGTGAAACTAAATCCGTAGGAATGCTCCCTGCCAAGCAACACCTCGGTATCTGAGGTTAATTTGGATTTGGACTACCTTTGACTCGCGTAATCGAGCGATATTTCTATTACTTTTTGCGTGCTTCTCTCTGTTCTCTCGCGGTTTTTGGAATTATTTGAGGTAAATGATCAATTAAACCGAAATGGGGGGCTTTTATATACTTGGGCCTGGACAGGCCTAATGTCATGGGAGCCAACGTGAGGCCCCACCTGTGACATGCTGCCATCGCGCGGAGGAGCTTTGCCCCCGCTCCTTCCGCGATAGTTCGACAAGTTTCTCGTCCGATCTTTTCCCTAGCCTTTTCTAGCATGTATGGATTTCAAATACTCTTAACCAACACACGAATAGCCATCTATGTTTAGGAATCTTACGGGGTGTAACATTTCCCTTAAGAACATTCATCCTCGAATGTACACTTTCATCTTTAGGACTTCTCAACTTACTCAACTTATTCTTAGGAAAATTTCGCGCGTTTCCCCTATAATATGGACTGTCCCAAACCTAAAACACAGAAAAGTCCAATACAGGTACTCCACACCACATACTATAGTATTCATGTGATAGCCACAAATCGATCTTTTTTATTTACATATACAATCTCCAAATACCGCATAGATAATACTAGCATACCTGTCTCGACTAGGCTTGGAACAAGTGAGGATACCTAGTTTTCATATCCCTCGCCTTCCAAGTCATCTCCTCTCGGTTCCTATTACGCCACAACACTTTGACAGAAGCAATATCTTTGGTTCTCAATCTGCGAATCTGGCTCAAGCCTAAGATAGCTACCGGAACCTCTTCATAGGCCGCCCTTCTCAGAACCTGGATATCCTTGACTAGGATCGTTTCTAGATGGGTCTCCTATGCATTTCTCAGCATAGATACATGAAAGACCGGATGAACAGATTCTAATTCTGGAGGCAAGTTCAACTCATATGCCACTCGCCTATCTCTTCGACGAATATGATACGGCCCAACAAATCTTGGACTCCGAGCTTACCTTTTCTACCAAATCTCATCACCTTTCATCGGAGATACTTTTAAAAATCCCCAGTCATTCACATCAAACTCCAGGTCTCGCGCCGCACATCAGCATACTGCATTTCTAGCGGTTCGTGCGGGCCAAGAGCCGTTCTCTCGATGCTTTACCTTTCCTCCTCTCGATCACTGAAGAATGGGCCTCGCCCAATCAACGCCGATTCTCCTACTTCAAACCAGCCAACCGGCGATATGTATTTTCACCCGCATAATGCCTCAAAGTGCCATCTGGATAGCTGAAAGGGATAGCTATTATTAAAAGAAAACTCGATTAACGGCAAATGATCATCCTGGCTACCCCAAAATCCAAAGACACACGCCGTAGCATGTCCTCAAGTGTTCGAATAGTGCGTTCAGCCTGTCCATCTGTCTGAGGTGGAATGCTGTGCTCAAATTAACTGCGGTACCTGCACCACTCTAAAACAACCGCCAAATCTAGCAGTAAACGTGCTCCTTTGTCTCGTAATAATGGATACCGGCACCTGCAGCACCCGACTATCTCATATACAACTCGGTATAATTCCGGCCGAGAAAGCAGCTTTCCTGGCAGACGAGCCAATTTTGTTAACCTATCAACTAGCACCCATATAGAATCATGCTTATGTCTCGGTACAGGGTAATCCTCACAAAATCCATATTCACCGCTTCCCATTTCCAGAGAGGCACAACTATGTCCTGAGTTAACCCTCCTTGTTTCTGGTGTTCCGCTTTTACCTGCTGGCAGTTAGACATCACAAGCAACCACAATTCCTCTTTTCATACCTGGCCACCAATAGTTCTCCTTGATATCATGGTACACTTTTGTCGCTATTGGGTGAAGAGAATAGCGGGCATAATGTACCTCGTTCATAATCTGCTGGCGAAGCCCTGAAACATCTGGAACACAGGGGCAGCCCTTACATTGCAGCACTTCATCCTCACCATCTGTGTAACCGGCACTTTCCCCCGCTGAATTTTGTCCTTAAGTTGGACTCAAATCGTGTCCTCATATTGTCAGTTTTACCTCCACAACTCGATGACACTGCGGTGCTCTGAATTACCGTTCGGTTGTCCTCTGTTTCTGTTACACGAACGGCTAAACTGATTAATTGGTGTATTTCTCTCGGCTAATTCTCGTTGTTCGGATACAAGTACACCAAACTCCTAATAGATTTATAGCTAAGGGCGTTTGCTACTTCATTGCCTCTTCTTGACTGATACAACATATTCTTTTTTAAAGAACTTGGCACATACTGGCGGTCATACTAGCTTATTATGCCGGAGAACCAACAGGTAATCCACCGTATAGCTAGAGCTTATCTGGCCTTTTGATCGCGTGCCAAGGCTATTTAATACCGGGATAACCCACGACCGTCTACAATACCTTGTGCTCCTTATCTCGACGAAGATTTCATAATGATCATGATCTCTAGTCTGCCGCATAACCTTGAATAACCGAATAGTCAAGGAATGACCCAACTGTGGCAGTAGTCTAACAATGCCCTAAATGTTCTACCTGAGCATCTGTAGCTCATGACAACTGCGGAGTTGTGGACATCTAACTGCCATATTTTACTTGAATAATTGTAAGCCGGGTTTAACGATTTACCGTAGTTTATCAATCTTCTGGATTCACGGAGTTTATTTCCATCTCATTGTCTAGTAAACACTGTGCTAGCAGAGTACTACCATCTTACGCCTTTATGCGTATCCACTTGGATTAATACTATTCTGAAGAAATTCCCTATTCTATGAGCCATTCCGTAGAAAGACCGGCCTTCGGCTAGGGCTCGTATCCGAACATCTTACGAGAACCCGCCGAAGCACTTTAGTCTGTCACCGACTACTGATGTGGACCCTTTCTTGGGGTGCCCACGGGCTTGTCTGACTAGGAAGGCTGGCTGACTTGCGGGGTGTTCCATGTAATAACTGCTAGTTGACTAAGGTCACTCTCACCTACAAGGTCGGGAAAATTACGTGATTTTACCACTTAACATAATCGAAAAATAATTTTGGTATTGCTAACTCTGACGTATGCCTATTCGGTCTCTAATTCTGGTTCTGGCACATGCAATAACGTTACTTAATCTTTAGGGATGCTTTCCGCTAATACCTGCGCCAGTTGGTCGTTAGACCGTCTAATCTAAGCGCTTTATCATCTAACCAACCGATTCAAAGCTACTAACTCTGTAAGCTTTAAAAAGCCTAGATCTGAAAACAACATATAAGTCTGTTAACTTAATAACTGAGAACTGAGATAGCTTCTATGGATTCATACGTAAGTCACACTTAACCTGCCCCCTTCTCTTCTCTTTTCTCTTTTTCTTCTCTTTTTTTTTTTTTGGCAAGGGGTCCTACAAGCTAATGTGATATACTTCCTAGCATTAATCAGCATATGTGTGATTGTAACCTCTATTGGCAGCTGCTCACAGCATATCTGTTATCTGTACATATATATATCAATAACTACGTATTAACACATACTAAATTCTGTAGTAATACGTAATCTCTCGACATGCTTTGCCGAGTTTCATACTCGTACATGGTATACCACTTCTACTGGCCTAATGATATCTCCCGCCCTCTCTTATCATTCCATTGGATTTTCGTCCCGTTCCGGATGTAACACATGCGCTTGATTATGGCCTGCTATTGAAATTTCGCCCTCTTACAATGTGGGGTCAACATCCTAATCTGTGGGCCTTACTTGGCATTATAGTGAGAGCCCACAACTTTCTCAGCCGGGCCTTATCTCTAGGCCACACTAGATTAGAGTTGCTATATCGGTAGCTTCTTAATCTCTCCATAGGCGGACATACTGCGGCATTCCGGACCGCAATCTTACTATCTCTTTAACTGTCAGTCCGAGGCTTAGTCCTTAACACACGATATTCTATCAATCCGAGGGTGATTCTAATTTTCCCCCAAAGTCTAGTACTCCTCGCTTCTTCCTTATCTTGCTTAAGTAGAGCTCGGCCCGAGGTACCATTTTCATTGTTAATAAGGTTACCGATCAAGCCTCAGCTTATTCTTCTTCTGGCTTGCAGTCTGACCCATCTGATCTGCATGACCTTCCTATCTTTGCATTTCCACAACCGAAACCATAACTATTATCTTGTAGGTATGTCTTGCCGTTTGTTAGCGTATATGATGGACTTGGCTTTTTCTAACTCGAACTTGAATATTACCGGGCGTTCATCACTGACAAGTCTTTTACACCTGCTTCGAGTAAGCTAGCAGTCTTACTTTCTCTACTGGCTTATTATCATGAGGGTCTGCACAACTTACGTAACCATAGGGGCTCTTATGCTTTCGACACTATCACATCAATCAATCCGTCTTCACTTACCGCTTGATTTGGGGCAACCTCACCTCACCTCTTAAGCCCCTTTACTATACGGGAATCAAAATCAAGAGGTGGAATAGCCTTTTTCTTATTGTAACAAAACAAAGACATAGAATCAAGTACTACATCTGAAAAGATTGATATGGGAATCCCCGCATTTCCTCTTTTCACACTTATTCGATAGTCTAGTAATTGTCTATTATCTTAATAAGATCTATATATCTAACAAATAAGTCAACTCGTAAGTACATTATACTTATAACTTCCTACTCTGACGTTATCAATGTATACCGGGAATGGTACCAATAAAGGTATCACATTGGGAGGTCCCCGGTACCTCCTCTCGTCGCCGTAATTACTCCTAGAATCGTCGGTGCCCTCTCCCCGTTGCTATATCCGATCTTCGCCTGAAATGGGATATCACTGGTCTGATTTGTATCTGTATTCAAAGAATATAGTAAGTTTTTAGGGACTCAACCCTATGTTGTACCGCTCTATGTGCATGACCGAATGAGAAGAAAGGGTAACAATACTATCATGCCTCGCAAATTCTCCTGCCTATAGTATGTGGTGAATAACACATCCATAGACAAGACTCCTGCTTGGAACAGCTTGCAGACTCCCCTGAACACGACCTGCTCTGATTCAAAGTTTGTCACGCCCGCCTTGGGGCATGATCGCACTCCGGTGCCTTCCTAGTAGGACTCGGACTGCTAATCGGTGAGCCTAAGCACAACTGGTGCCCGGCTAGCTTATTTGATGGCGGAAACAACGGCTATATAACGCTGTAAACACAGCTCTCCGGCCGACTAGGCCTATAGCCACCTGTATATGTAATAACAGCTAACCAGAGACATATTCATAACAAGGAACCTATGCGGGCCGACAAGGCCACCATGCTGTCTTGTCATCTCGAAACTCAACATCGAGAATATCGACAACTACGTGACCAAAAAGGTCACCACTACTATCATACTGTGGCCCCACACGGCCAACATAAACAAGAATACTAAACAACTGAACACAATGCACGGCCTCACAAGACCGGCTCAACTCCACTACCGGGAGATAAATATATTCAATTCGGGTAAGCCTCTTTGAGTACGTATAAAAATGATCGACAAATGGCCCCCCAACCTACTCATATACTGTACAACAAAAGAAAATTGAACTACACTCAGAATATCAGGCTCCTGATGACAGGAGCTGATGACTCTATAGCTGGCCGGAATCACGAGGGATCGCCTCCTCGTCTATGAGTACCTGCAAGTAATGCAGTGCCTAATGGGCACGCTATTTCACCGGTACTAAGTATGCAAAGCAACCGAATACAACCGAATACAAATAACATAACTAGAAATTCTGAATAGCAGGAGATAACTGAATTCGTAAGAGCCGATATGAACTGGATCAAACTCTTCGTACCGATAGTGGCAGGAGCGTACCTGTAGACGTGGCGGCCTGCGGTCTATTAACTATTATACAACACATAAATACATATATACAAAGCAGGCAAGAACCAATACCAACCCCCTCATAAGTCGGATGGCGCCAAGCAAGCAAACAATCTATATACTTACCAGTGGTCAAAACCAGCAAAAATAAGTCACTCCACCTATCTGCTAACTAGGAGCACCCTGCCGGCCCCCCCCTCGTCTCCCGGCTCGCCATAGCTCTTCGAGAGCAAATAACCGTGTCTGAGTCCAGAGGACCTTATACTGTATCTGTATCTGAAACTATATTCGTACCGTTTCCCGGCGCTAGCGCACAACAAAATTTTTGTATAATAATGCTGATCAGCCTGATATGGGGAAAGCTTCATCCCATCTTCGTCTAAATCGGGGACGCATGCCACTCCTTGAGTGACGTAAAACCCACCCGCTCGCTGGGAGACACGATTACCAACCCAAGGGCGGCGAGATGCTCAAAAGGGTGCTCCTCCGACACAACCAAGTCTCAAACAATCAATAAGCACATAAATAAAGCATGTTTAATCAAAGTATTATTCCAAATCGATTTCTTATTCTGATCTCTTTCGTATTATAATGGGATTCTTTACCGTTTATACCGAATATGTGATCTTTATCTAACTGCAAGGCTAATCTGTAGCCAAGATACTATATGTCTGTTTGGCTAATCTGTAGCCAAGATATCATCTGTCAATGGCTAATCTCGTAGCCAGGTTACTGTCTCTGTCTATCCGATTTTTACTTTACACTTGTATTCGATTATTCGTATCATATTAATCTAAAAACATACTTGCTAATCATATAATAGGCTATACTGAATCTGGAATGCTAACTCTCCATTTGGCGTATGCTTTTCTATCTTTCGACTGGGTACGATATAACAACGCAACTAGACTTCATCAACTTGCTCAAAACTCAAATTCAACTCCTGGTTCTATTATGAGTCTACTATGATATACAAGGCTAAATATACTAACTTGCCGAAGAAAACTGGCTTTACATACCTTAACCTCGGGTTATCCGACTATCGGACGAAGCTCGGTTAGTACTCCAGCTATTTCTCCTAACCGCATTCAGATACACGCCAATTAGTACTAAATATATCACTATTCGGAAGAAAACGTCACTTTCAATATATTTATAGCCTAAACGTAGGCTTATCGAAAGACGGTCAAAAACTTGCTATTTTCTGAAAAGTCCAGAAGGGAGAAGTATTCACTTTAATGCTAGGAGCACATTGACACAAGTTTGGATTAATTCTACTTACCTTAGGTCGGTAGCCTTAGACGGTTTGTCACACCTAATTTCGTGAAACTAAATCCGTAGGAATGCTCCCTGCTGCTAAATACCTCGGTATCTGAGGTTAATTTGGATTTGACTACGTTTGACGGCGTAATCGAGTGATATTTCTATTACTTGCGTGCTTCCTCCGTTCTCTCGCGGTTTCTCTCGGGAATTATTTGAGGTAAATGATCAATTAAACCGAAGTGGGGCTTTATATACTTGGGCCTGGACAGGCCCAACGTGTCACGGAGCCAACACGGAGGCCCCACCTCCGTGACACGCTGCCATCGCAGAGGGATCTGCCCCGGTTCTTCCGCAATGGTTCTACAAGCTCGAACGATCTTTTCCCCCGGGCCTTTTTCTAGCATGTGTATGGCTTTCAAATACTATTAACCAACACGCGAATAGGCCATCTATGTGTCGGGAATATTATGGGGTGTAACAGTTCCCAAGCCTAACTTTTTGAATACTGCTAGCGGAATAAAATTTATGCTAGCTCCCAAGTCAAAAAGCGCCCTTTCAAACTCGACATCCCCAATGGTGCAAGGTATAGTAAACACACATGGGTCTTCCTTCTTCTGAGCTAGGACCCGTGTAGTTATGGCACCACAGTGGTGCAAATTATCGGCAGGTTTTAAACTTAGAGTCCTTTTCCTAGTGACGAGGTCCTTCATGAATTTGGCATATTCGGGCATCTGCTCAAGTGCCTCAACTAATAGGATGTTCACCGACAACTACTTAAGCATAGAGACAAATTTTTGATACTTCCCATCTTCGGCTTTCTTCTTCAAACGATGTGGATAGGGAGGAGGAAGTCTAGGGATCAGTGTAAATTTTTGTTGTGCATCCTTCTCCTTCTCATGGGAAGCTCATTACTCCTTTGCATTACTTGGAGAAATTTTCACATATGAATCTCCAACAAAAGTTGGGTCTTCAAAATCCGCTACACTATCATCATTCATCAAGACGGGCTTCTCTGACTCCTTAATTACAACCGGCCTCGGAAGATCAATTATTGCCTTCCCGCTCCTAGTAGTGACCGCTATGCAATGACTGCCATTTTTCGAATTTTGCACTGTCTAGCTAGGAAGTGTTCCTTTCTGCCTCTTATTCATTGCAACAGACATCTAACTCATCTGTTGCTCAATCTGCCTGATCGCCACAGCATGCGACTCCACCTTTTGATTTAAACAAGAAATATAAGCATGGAGCTCCTTAAAATGGCCATCTGTTGACTCCATCTACTTGAGTACTTTGGACAGCATGTATTCAACCCTCGAACCACTGGACTCTCTCTCACGGTTTCGTAGAGGAACATATAGACCGCTCCTATCATATTTTGAACTCCTCGCTCTTCTTCCAGTCTCTATTATCTCGGTATTAGTCTCTGTTGTAATTACTATCCTTGTAAAAGTTCCGACCTTGTTCCTTTGACCTTGATGCCAAGAGTCTTGGTTAGACCCTTGGGTGTTGGTGCGGAAACCCGCCCTCTGATCATTTACATAGTTAGCTTCTTCTTCAGACTTAGATTCACATCCATCATTTCTCGGGGCCTTGCCCTGAGAACCCACAACATTCACTTTATCTACTCTGACTCCCATCAAGTGCTTGGCAAGCAACCCCGTAGTGGTCTTTATCTCTGCAATATCTTGATCACGCTCCTCAACTTTTCTCCTCTGTTCTGTAGTCATAACAACCGCATAAGAACCAGCTGGAATCTCAGAGTCTCTAGTACGCCAAGCTCGTTTGGTTTTGGTGATCTTGTCTTACAGCTCTGCAGCCTCTCCATAAGTGTGGCTCATAAAGGTTCCTCTGGAGACGGTATCAGCCACCATCTTGGTGTTGGCATTAAGAGACCTATGAAATATCTCCAATAATGTATCATCAGGAATCCTATGATTTGGCACCCTTTTGAGCTTTTTGTTGAAATGCAGTCAGGTCACATGAAGTGCCTTCGCATTTAGTTGTCTGAAGTTATATATTTCATCTTTCAACTGCACCGCTTTGGAAGGTGGGAAGAACATTTCAAGAAAAGCTCTCTTAAGTTCTCCCCAAGTAGTGGTGGAATCAGTCGACAGCTCAGCCAACCACATCGTTGCCTCACTCCCTAGTGAGAAGGGAAATAACCTCAGTCTGATTGCGTCCCGGCTCACTCTAGGCTGTTTTTATTCCTTACATATACCCACACAATTTTTCAAGTGAGCGTGGGCATCATCGGATGCATGACATGAAAATATCCCCTTCATATTGAGCAGTTGGATCATTGCACTAGCAATGTCAAACTTTGCCAAATCAGGCAAAGGAGGAGGGACTATAGCTCTAGCGGTACTGGTTTCGTCTATATCGGCACCATCCTCCTCATCAAGATAGAGGTGTCTCCGGTGTTTTGGGCCTCTAGGTCTTCTAGCTCGCTTTGCTTCTGCAGCTAGACGTTGCTCTTCAGCAACTCTAGCTAACTCACAATCTCTAGCCTGAGCTTTCTCTTCAGCCAACATTGTCATTGTGGCTTGGTCCACGGTTTCCTTCTCTTGGATGTTGGCCATTCTTCTCAGGTTTCTTAACGCCTGCTCAAGTTCGTGATCTATTGGAACTAGGGGATTTCCTTGGCTCCTAGTATCGGGCATGCACAAACCTACGACCTGTTAAGCAACCAAAAAACAAAAGAAAAATAATAAATAAATAATAACCAATAGTAAAGCAAACACAATTAAGAAAATCTTTAGCCGTATTCCCCGGCAACGGCGCCAAAATTTGATGTCGCTCAAATTCACACTTATTAACAGAGTATGAAGTGGTCGATGTCAAATATAGAACCCAACAAAGGTTGTGGTCGATCCCACAGGGAATACAGAAAGAACTGAAGTTAATGTGAATAGTTATTACTATCGAGTAAATTATTTCCCAAGGGGGAAAGAAATAAAATAATAAACAAAAGTGAAACTACTGAATGCTTAGATCAAATTCGGTTTATATTCAGTTAATGATATGACTAGGATTGTATTCCCCAAGACTTCATAGCCACAAGGCTTTTACACTAGTGATCTATTCCGGTGTTCAACATGCAATATCTGTAAGTTAGGTTCACCTAAATGGTTGGTCCCCAATATAGATGATTATCACCACACACCTTTGTCCATATATGGGTGTACTTTTAATTGACCCTTACCCTTAATGTCGGATTAGCTATCCGCAAACAAGTTCATGCTATTAGATGAGGGTTGATAGCCTCAAATCTCCGTTGTTAATCCCTTTTCCCATTCATTACCTCCAAGGTCCGGTAAGTAAGAATAAGGCAAGTCCTAACGTTTGCAACCATCAAGAATCAATCAAAACGAAGGGAAAATCAATACATGCATAAAAACCCATTCAAGAATCACTAAGTATTTAACCTATGTGTGTTAATTCATTTTGGTTCCCACAACCCTAGTTATGGGTTTAGCTACTCATGCTTGTATGATTACAACCACAAAATATTGAATAAGTCATAATTGCAACTTACAAATTATTGTAGAAGAAAACAAAGTAATTGAATAAACTCCAAAGTTGATGAATAAATTCCAATGTTGCTTTTGATCCTCAAATTCATGAATAAAATTGTAAGCCTTGTTTCTTGACCCAAGAATAATCGTACAACACCAAAATCCTTCATGAAAAATCGTAATAATCGGCTTCTCTTCGAAAAAAAACCTAAATAGTGTATGTATAGTTCCAAGAAAACCTTTTCCTAAGTAAAACTAGAAACCAGGTCGTTAGTGACCACAGGCTTGGTGATGAATCGTTGGGACCTCTGACGAGTCGTACCTTGTTAAAAATAGTCGTCCTCAGCATCCTACCCAGTTGTGGCAACGGGTCACCTAATGACTCGTTGTGCCTAGGCACGATTCTTTAGGCCCGAGCATGAGTCATTAGGCCCCTCGTGGTCTAACTCCTTCAAAATTCCAGTGCACCTTACGGTTGGTTCCAGTGATCTGCCAACGAGTCCTTTAGTCAACTAACGACTCATTAAGTCTGTCGTCAACTCCACTGGTTACTTTAGCAATAATTTCTCTCCCAGTCTTCATGACTCGTTACCAGATATAACGAGTCATTCCCTCAACCCGTCAGGTACACTGTCTTTGCATCTTTAGAATTCATTTTTTGTCGATGGCTTCAGTAATGAGTCGTGCTTCTTGCCAATGACTTATGAAGTGCCTGGCAATCACCTTTTCAATTGTTTTAAGCATAAATTTTCCCAGTTCACTTCCGAACGTGTTTTCTTGCAACATTAAACACAAAACACATCATACCTATGTAAACATACCAGTAATGTGCATAATTTCATTGTTTTAAGCGTCGAAAGTGCCGTAAAATCACGGCACATTACCTGTACGCCTTGCATATTCCAATGAAGTTCATTAAGTGCAGGTTGGCATTATCAGCTGCGTGACCACTAAACATCCCTTTCATATTCAGCAACTGTATCATGGTGCTAATGATGTCAAACTTTGCCCCAGTGGGCAAAGGTGGTGGTACGGTAGCTCCACTTGACCCAACTTCATCAATATCCAGGTCATCCTTGTCATAGAATTGAGGGGCATATCTCTGGCCTCTATTGCTCCTTCCATGGAGACTAGCATTCACAACTTAATCTTAAGCATCATCGGCTTCCTAAAGTGCAGCTTACTGACCTAGCTCGGCTTGCGTAGCTTCTTTAGCAAGATGGGTATCTCTTTGCTCTTAGTTCTCCATTCTTCGTAGTGTTCTTTCTATTTCAAGATCCAAAGGAATCAGGGTTTTCCGCTCCATGGAGTACTTGGCATTCACCAAGAGACAACCTATGGGTGTTAAAATAAAAAGAAAAGTAAATGAGGAAATAACAACCAAAAGTTAAATACAAGCACTCATTCAAATCTTATCCATATTCCCCGGCAATGGCACCACTTTTTTATAACACTCAAACAAACACTCATGACAAAGTATGAAGCTGACACTGTGATTAAACAAACCAACAAAGAAGTTGTGGTCGAACCCACGGGGAATATGATAAACACTAGACTATTGCCGCTATTTATGCTTTTTGGTGTGTTATCTCCAAATCGGGTGGTTTATAGAAAAAAAATTGTAAAAGAAGCACGAAAATCAGTTGTTGTTAATAAAGATTATCAATTAAATAGGGTAAGCATTCCCCATGGGTTCATAACTACTTCGGGTTTACACTCGTATTCGATCCTAATACTTACTTGTAGAACTGATAACTAGGGTTCATCTAAACGACTGATTCGTCCCTATTGATGACCATACTCAATCACCGGGTTAGGCTTCATAAGTTATTTCAAATTAACCATTATCAATTTGCTCCAAATTAACTATCCTACGACCACAACTCATGTTATAAATTGATCATAAAAATCAAGGCTTTGTCGTAATTCTATTTTCTTAATCTCTACCTCTTTAGGTCAAGCAAGTAAAGAATTCGAGCAAGTCTTAATGTTGCACTTTTTAAGAAACATTAGAGACGAAGAGAATACAATACAAGCGTTTAGCATTGGTTTCGAATCACTTTGTGTAACCCTAGTTCATTAATCCACCATGTTCCCACAATCCTAGTTGTGGAGGTTTTAGCCTCTCATAGTTGTAAGATTATGATTAGTATTTATGGACAAACATATAATTAAATACTTACAATGATGATTGAAAGAAAACCTACTTTGAATATTTCAAGAAAATATGATGAACATATTCAAGAACAATTGAGAAATCCAAGTAATTATTCTCAAGAATTGCACTCTAATGTAGTCAAAAACTAATTACAAACTTGATAACAATCAACTCTAACTAATTCTGACTGCCTCTCATTAAAAGAAACCTAAAAAGTATTTATACAGGCTATCAAATCCTTTTGCTAAGTTAACAGGGAAATAACCAAATCTGGCCTAGAAACATCCTACAACTCATCATACGACACGTAATAGGATTGTATGGTCGTGCCTTGTCTCGTACATACCTTGTCTTTACCGGAATTGGCTAAGTTTTGGCATCTAGTATGACTCGTAACATGATCCCACGAGTCACGCAATCTAGTTGTGGTCTAGCTCTGAGAATTTTTGCATCTTCTGAAGATTTGCACGAGTGTCTTGGTATGCCTCATACCTTTCTCCTACGAGTCATAACAGCTTGTCGTATCCTGCGAACTTGCAAGTCCCATAAATCACTAAAGCTTTCCATGGCTCTTGGTACAATCCATAGGTAGATGACACGATCCGTACGTGCTACCCGTATCAGAAGAATTCCATGGTGAAAATTTCTCTGAAATATTCCACAACTTAAGTTACGGCTCATACCAGCTTGGTATGGCTCATACTGAGAGTCGTACTTTGCCTTTTCCTTGTACCCATCTTCTGAGCTTTTCCACGAGTCTCAGTACGGCTTCTACAATCTTGGTACGACTCGTTCTGAGATAAGTACTTGGCTGCTTTTCTACAACTTTTACATATTTTTCACTCCAACACCTATTTTCCTTGAAAACAAAGTAAAAACACCTCATATCCGAATAAACATACCTATGTCCATGCTATTTTCCTAGTTTTAAGCATCGAAAGTGATGTAAACTCACAACACATCAATAACGTCCAATTTCACTCCTCTTGACGAGAGAGTGTAAACAGCCGTTGCCAAAATAAATATACCCAACGAGTGTCGGGATCGAATTCCACGGGGAATTGAGTTGATAATCCAAGAGTTATAAACTAACTCAAACTAGAACGTATCATTGTTCAACATTTTAAAAATAAATTGGGGGAAAAGGGAAAACACTATCGAATTCTAATTTAGAACTAAGTGGGGGGAATTCTAATTATTGCATTCACAAGTGAATTGGCTAGGGGTGTACTATGCATGGTCTAACAACTAGCATGGGATTACTTCATTCTCTTGGATTCAAATTCAAATTAAATAGCTGTGGATAAATCACATTCTCTTATTTCTGAACCACAAGAATATTTATGCCTTGGGTTATCTCAAACCCCAAGGCCAAATTCAATTTATCAACCACAAAAGCTTGAGGAAGGATCAACTATCTCTAGCATAGATCCTTTAATCGAGTGAAAAAATGGGTTCTTACTATTTCTTGATCAACCGCACACATCAACACTCCAAATCCTCACTATTATCTTCTCACCCAATTCTCACCTTTTTCTCTCAAGCAAAAGCAAGAAAAGTAAAGAAAAATTCAAGTTTGCAAACATCAATTTTTACAATTAAAGCTTGGGAGAAGACATAGATCCAAGCTTTTAATAAGAATCTAAGAATAAATCATAAGTACCCATTCATAATTACAAACGCACCATGCACACACCTCTAGCTACCAAGTTAGATTTACATACTTAGAGAGAGAAAGAGATAAAGAGAGAGAGAGAGAGAGAGAAGATGCCAAGAGAACTTTTCTCAATATTCATAAAATGGGTCCATCAACTTGCTTCACTAGATTTTCAAAAATGGTGGAACTCCCCCACAACGAAGGTTCCTCAAGAAGAACTTTCTATTCTATAATTCTATGTTGAGAGAAATGTACAAATTCAATGGATTAGTTCATGAATGAATGAGTTGAGTACAATGAGGGGGATATAAATATTTGTACTTTCATGTGTACAACTTTTCATAAGTGTGCTTAGGGCTTCTAGGTGCTTTGTGAACCTTTTTAGATATTTTTACCCCTCCTTGGATGGCCTCACTTGCAAAGCACCGAAATTTTGCTAGTGCCAATCTACGGAGTACTGATTATTTGCCAAACGAAAACAGTGCTAGAGTAGTGAGAACCGGCGACCCACCGGCGGTTGACCGACGTTAGGCTGGTGATTCACCAGTGGCAGACTGCCAAACGTCGGTGGGAACAATTTTGAGGTATTGGATCTTGCGTTTCGCCCATGTTTCGCACTTCCGAATCCATGTTTAGCTAGTTCAAAGCATATCCTTAACACCTTTTTTGAGTTCAAATCTCCCATAATCTTTTTGTCCTTTCCTTCAAATTCCAACTCATCAAATTTCATCTCAAATTTCATGCTTTTTTTGCTCGATTTTATGCTTTCTCTCCTCAACTTAAGTACCTGCAAAGATCAAAGATAAAGGGCATAAAATCTACCTAAATGAATTAAAAACTAAACAAAAACTCATGTTTAAGAGCCTAATGAGTTGATAAATTTCCAACTTATCGAACCCCCAAACTTGAACCTTTTCTTGTCCTCAAGTAATGCAATTCTTTGTAGCTAAGCAAATGAAACCACATGTTATATATGAGTATGTGCATCAAGGCTCAAGAAAGGCATTCCTTCATGAGAAGACTTTGATAAAGCTAAGAGCACTATGAGAGTTGCACACATAATCATCGAACCTCAAAACAATCTAAAAATTATCCACCGACTCAATAAAAAGAAAAGACTCAAACCATGTTGCAGAAGCTTCATTAGGTGACCACAATCATTAAGCATATCTTCCATGCTATCATTTCATTCAAACAAGGGACATATTTCATCAAAACAAGTTCAAGGAGCCATCTCAAGTCATTGACAATTTGCATTCAATGTTTTCCTTAAAATTCACTATATACTTGTTTTAATCACACCTTTCACTTTGAACATATTGAAGAATGTATCCCAAGGAAGTGATGCCACTCACAAAAATAGAGAATCCCATACATTTTAAGCATTTCACACAAAGGGATTATAAGATAAGGCAAATATGCTCACTCTCTCAAAGAAATTCAAGTCATACAAATTGGCCCATAGGCTTTCCTATGTAGATCACCACTAATATAGAGTTGCTACACTAAAAATCACCAAGGCTTGTGGGTTCTCTTGAAGGCTAGGGGTACGGGTTGGAAAAATGTTTAGCTGTAGTGACTAGAACCTCCCTAATTCCTTTTGTAAACACTTGCAACATCCCATCACACTATTTGAAATCACCTCTCCTTATCTCTCCTCGTTTATCATTTTCATTTTTCATTTATAAAAAGAACCTTTTAAAACTTTTGGATTTCATCATTAGCCTCATTTAAATAAGAGATAACACCTTTCAACAATTCTTTTCTTATAATGATTAGAGATTTTTCAACCAACCAATTTTCTCATTTCCTTTGGTGCTACCTCACCTTGAAGCTCACATTTTTTCCTTTTTGCAAACCCCCAAACTTAGGTTTTTTTGCCTCATTTCAATTCATACCTTTATCTCTCCCCATCTTTTGGGATTTAAGTCCCATTTTTCATTCTTTCGTCACTAGCAATTAGGGAGGATGGGTGCCAAAGGAGAGGATTAAGAAGGATCATTAGGCTTGTAATGTGGTTTCCAAGAAAGGGTGTAAGGCTCAAACATTGGCTATCAAAGATTGATGTTCAAGGAGGTCATTTTTGGTGAAGCGACTATCAATAGAAATCCTCAGGTCATTTTCTAAGTATAGTCTCATCTAAAATTTCACTTTTAATAACAGTAGGGGAAAGTTCTAGACAATCAAGAATACACAAGAATTAAGCTAAAGGACTCACCGCACAAGGAATCACAATCCAAGGAGTTCATACACTTTCTAAATCACATTAAGAGTATGACTTTCGACAAACTGGTTTACGAATCAAAAATCGAAGAAATGAATGTATAAGTCATGACAAGAGAGTGCTCATTTTCTCATTTAAATGCCCCCTTTTGTTTTCAAAACTCATGCACAATGCCAAGTAAGAAATGTTGGTGGCACCTCTTCAAACAAGTGCACAAAAGACTCAACATGACTTTAGACTTGACATTTTCCCTTAAGAAAGTTGCCTTTCAATCTATCATTTGGAAATGTCACTCGGTTCGACACAAAAATAAGATAAGAAAAATTTTCTCCTTGGGAAAGAACCATAGTATAAAGAAAACACTTTGACTTTTTTCATAGACTATCATCTATAAAGGCGATGCAAATCAGCAAGTAATGACGATTTTTCCTTAAGAATGCTGCTACCCAATCTATCATAGGGCCATATCGTACATCACTCACAAGAGGTTTACTCAGACTTCACCCCCCAAAAAAATGTCAGAACAACAAAATAAATAAAATAAAAACAATAGCAAAACAAATCAAATAAAAACAGAACAAAGCATTGTCTTTGATGCACAATGTTTCACACAATAAGAGAGGAGTAGGTGAAAGAACTCCCTGGTATGATGGAGGCGTTTGCATTGGCATTATCACCTTCCATGTATTCTAGTTATAACCTGCACTAGACCTGCGCTTCGTGTCTTTCGACCTACGTTTCACGTGTCTAAAGATAATTTCTCAATTTCACTCCTTTCACTTGTCATCACATTTAACACCTTATTAAACCTTGAAACACTCAAAGAAAACACCAATGTTAAGTAAAGAGAAACAAAACAAAAAAGATGCAAAACAAGTTTAAATTAGTAAATAACTAATGGCTTATCACAACTCAATTCCCTGGCAACGGCGCCATTTTTGATAATGTCCAAATTAACTCCTCTTGACGAGAGAGTGAAAATGGTCATTGCCAAGATAAATATACCCGAAGGATATCGGGGTCGAATCCTACAGGAAATTAAGTCAATAATTCAAGAGTCATAAACTAACTCAAACTAGAATGTGTCATTATTCAACTTTTGAAAAGTAAATTGGGTTAAAAAGGAAAAACACTATCGAATTCTAATTTACAACCAAGTGGGGGGAATACTCAAATGAATTAGCTAGGGGTGTGCTATGCATGGTCAAACAACTAGCATGGGATTACTTCATTCTCTTGGATTCAAATTCAACTTAAATAGTTGTGGATAAAGTACATTTTCTTGTTTCTCAACCAAAAGAATATTTATGCCTTGGGTTTTTTCAAACCCCAAGGCCAAATTAAATTTATTAACCACAAAAGCTTGAGAAAGGATAAATTATCTATAGCATAGATCCTTTTATGGAGTGAAAATCTGGGTTTTGCCAATTTCTAAATAAACCCCGCACTTCGACACTCCAAATCCTCACTATTATCTTCTCACCCAATTCTAACCTTTCTCTCTCAAGCAAAAGCAAGAAAGGTAAAGAAAAATCCATGTTTGCAACCATCAATTTTTACAATTAAACTTGGGAGAGGAAACTAGATCTAATATTTTAATAAGAATCCAAGAATAAATCATAAGTACCCATTCATAATTACAAACCCACCATGCACACATCTCTAGCTGGCAAGTTAGATATACGTACTTAGAGAGAGAGAGAGAGAAGATGCCAAGAGAATTTTTCTCAACATTCATATTGGGTCCATCAACTTTCTTCACAAGAATTGCAACAATGGTGGAATTCCCCCACAAGGGGGGTTCCTCATGAAGAAGAACTTTCTATTTTATAATTCTATGTTTAGAGAAATTTACAAATTCTATGGATTAGTTCATGAATGAATGAGTGGTGTACAATGAGGGTGATATAAATATATGTACTTTCATGTGTACAACTTTCCACAAGTTCCCTTGGGGCTTCTAGATGCTTTGCGAACCTTTTCAGATATTTTTACCCCTCTTTGGACGGACTCACTTGTGAAGCATCGGCGTTTCGCCGGTGCCAACTGTGGAGAATCGATTACTTGCCGGAGTAAAATAGTGCTAGAGTAATGATGATTGGCGATTCACTAGAGGTTGACCGACATTAGGCTGGCGATTCACTAGTGGAAGACTGCCAAACACTGGTGGGAGCAGTTTTGAGGTAATGGATCTTGCATTTTTCCCGCGTTTCGCACTTCCATATCTATGTTTATCCAGTTAAAATCATGTCCTTAACACCTCCTTTTGAGTTCAATTATCCCATTATCTTTGCCTCCTTTCCTTTAAAAGACAACTCATCAAATTTCATCCTAAATTTTATGCATTTTTTGCTCGATTTCATGTTTTCTCTCCTCAAGTTAAATACCTGCAAAGATCAAAGAGAAAGGGCATAAAATCCACCTAAATGACATGAAAACTAAACAAACACTCATGTTTAAGATCCTAATAAGTTGGTCAATTAACAACTCATCAAATATCCACAGGTTGGCTCGATTTGGGGTCTAGATAGTTAATTCAGCAAAGGGTGGAGTTGTAATTCAATGTGGGTCAGAATCCTCGCTAATGGTAGTAGGTAAGGAAAAGCAGGATGAAGATCCCATTCTACTCAAGTTGAAGGAGGCAATTCTAAGAAAAAAGGTGGAAGCATTCTCTAAAAGGGAGATGGGGTGCTTCGTTCCCAGGGCAGGTTGTGTATTCTAGAGGTAGACGAGATGAGGTAGTGGATATTAATGGAAGCTCACAGTACCAAGTACTCTATACACCCAGGTGCAACCAAGATGTACCAGGATCTATGGAAAATCTATTGGTGGAATAGCATGAAGGAGGACATTGCAGAATTCGTGGCAAAGTGTACAAACTACCAATAGGTCAAAGTTGAACATTAGAAACCAGGGGGTATGACTCAGGATATCAGTATTCCTACTTTATAGTTTGAAGAAGTTAATGTGGTCTTAATCACAGGTTTATCTCGCACTTGCCAACAACATGACTCCATTCGGGTAGCCGTGGATCGGTTGACAAAGTCAGCATATTTCCTGCTAGTTAAGACCACATATTAAGTAGAGGATTATTATAGGATATACATCCGGGAGTTAGTCAGACTGCATGGAGTTCTCTTGTCCATCATTTCATATAGAGGTACTCAGTTCACCTCGCATTTCTAGAAGTCATTTCAGAAGGGACTTGGTACTCGGTTCAAGCTTAGCACAACTTTCCACCCACAGATAGATGGTCGGGCTGAGCATACTTTTCATACTTTGGAAGATATGTTGAGGGATTATATGGTTGAAATCAAGGGAAGTTGGGATGATCACCGACCCCTTTTTCAGTTTGCATACAACAACAATTGCCACTCCAATATTCAAATGGCCCCATTTGATGCATTATATGGTAGGAGGTGTAGATCTCCTATAGGGTGGTTTGAGGTTGGTAAAGCTACCTTGATAGGTTCGGATTCAGTACAAGAGGCTATGCAGAAGTTTTGACTTATCAAAGAATTACTAAGAACAACTCAAAGCCGGAAAAAATCATATATGGATATGAGGAGAAGGAAGTTAAAGTTTTTTGTGGATGATTGGATACGCTTGAAAATATCACCTATGATTGGGGTGATGAGATTCGAGAAGAAAGGAAAGCTCAGTCCCAGATATATTGGTCCTTAAATCCTGAGATGCATTGGCAATGTTGCGTATGAACTGGAGTTTCCTATAGATTTGGCATTGGTGCATCCAGTCTTCCATATGTCCATGTAAAGAAATTCGTTGGTGACCTGACCTCAATAGTGACTCTAAAAAGTGTTGGTGTAAAAGACAGCCTCTCTTACGAAAAAGTTCTGGTTAAGATCCTAGATCGTTAGGTTTGTAATCTGAGAAACAAAGAGGTCATTTAAGTAAAGGTCTTATGGAGGAACCAGCTAGTTGAGGGAGCTACATAGGAAGTAGAAGAAGGAATGATCGCTAAATACTCTCACTTATTCCCTTCTAGCTCAGATTCAAAATTAGGTACTAAAATTTATTCTTAGTAGTCTATTCAGTTCCCTACTCATCAGCTTTATTAATATTTGAAGTGTGCACCCTAGTTGCATAATCCAAGTTAGTATGTTCACCTCAGTTGGGAGTCAGTCACTTCTTCAGTAGTTAGCTTATAGTTTTTAGTACGGGATTTTAGCTCTTTTCCCCAGTCTTTCAGCTTATTTAGCCTTCATTCGAGGATGAATTTTCCCAACGGGGAGATATTGTAACACCCTAGAAATCCCTCAGACTAGCCTTTAGATGTAAAACTTGATCATGTAGAAAACTGGGAAAAAGACCTCAGTATGAGTCACATTACGACTCGTACAATCATGGTACCAGCTGTACTTGGACTCATAACCAGAGGATTGGAAGAAAATAATAAGTGTGATTAAAATAGTCATGAGTGCATGTTACAACTTGTACCGAGATGGTACGGATCGTACTAATCAATTGTGGATAAGTTCAGAGAAATGCTTATGGAAATTATGGGAACCACGAGTAATGGTACAACTCACTGTAGGCTGGTACAAACCGTACACTGAGTCGTGAGTAGAATCATAGGAGCGTTCAGGAGGAAATTACAGACCAAGGTAGAACTCATAGGATGCTTCTACGGATCATAGGAGGCTTCCATGGAAAACTTCAGAGAAATGGTATGGAGCAGGGTCCCTAACCACGAGTGAAGGTACGGGCCGTAAGATCCCGGTATGACTCGTAGGTTGATTCGTACTATGTCGGGAAAAAAATTTAAAGTAGTTTCCAAGGGCATTTTTGTAACCTCCTATTATTTTAATGCCTAAAATACGTTGTTTGGGGTTCATTTAGAGTGGAATTAAGAGGGGGGTTTAACTGTTTCTTCTTCTCATTCATTCTCAAACTCTCAAAAATAGTAAAAAGAAAGCACAGGCATCTCAGACGAAAAGCTAGGGCATTCAATTTTTCTTCTCATATTTCTCAAGGATTCTACCATAGGTATTTGGGACTTCGATAAGGGTATCATTTCACCCTTCAGTCCCAAAATTTCAAAAAAAAAACCCTAGTTTTACAGTACCTTTATAGATCAGGATTTAGGGATTTTCTTTGATTGTGAAATTCCCCCACTTCCTCAATATTGTGAAACTACTATGAATAGAATTCTTACATTCTTATGATAGCATTTTAAGTTACTACAGAACTCCTTAATATGATTATTTTCTTTAGTTTACATGAGTATTTCCTAATTTAAATTCATTCCCTAGTTTTATTTGTTCAAAACACTTTCTTGGTCTTGATCCTTAGCATAAATTCAAGTGTATTTTCATGATTTATACATAAGTAGAAATGTGATGTTGATATGGCAGATTTTACTCAAACTATGAATAATTAGCATAGATGCTAAAATAGAAGTTAATATCTTGGCATATTCTGTCGCAGAGTCTCAGACAACACTCAGTAAACATAGAGTCTTATAGACATGTTAGTTGATCAGTTTGACTATTTTCAGTCTTGAGAAACTCTATAAATTTAGTAGTACCAGTTTTTAGCATCGTTAGTGTTCTTTAGACTATTATGATTCTTTCAGATAAAGCAGCTCTGACAAAGCTTAGAATATCAATTTCCAGCATAGTCAGTGTTCTTTAGATTATGACGATGCTTTCAGATAAAGAAGCTTTGACAAGTCTTAGAATACCAGTTTCCAGCATAGTCAGTATTCTCTAGGCTATTACAATGCTTTCAGAAAAGTAGCTTTTGCAAGTCTTAAAACACCAGTCTTTTCAGTTATCAAGTCCTTTAGACTCTTAAGGCGCTTCCAGATAAGTTGTTCTGATTTAGTCTTAGGACATCAGTTTCGAACTATCAGTACTGTTAGGTATAGTTGTTAGTTGGGAGTAATACTTAGCACCGAGTTGGCCAAGGTTCCAGTGCACCCAGATTCCCAAAACTACACTGCCGCCATAGGTTTTTAGCCCGAATGGGCTTTAGACAGTGACCACCTAATTCAACTACTGTACCCTGTCATGGTATAGTGGGCCTTCTCTGATTGGGGGTATACATCAGACTCCACGTCTAGATCCTATGGTTACATGTCATTTATAGTCTCTCCCAAAGTACAGGTTAGTCTAGTACAGTCATAGTTTTCAGTTCAGTTCTGCCTATCAGATTTTAGGATCTATTTATGACCTTCAAACAGTAATCAGTACTTTAAGAATTTATCAGCTTTTCAGATGCTTACAATATTTATGATTCTAGTTGTAGTCATTGCATGTCCTGTCAATTATCTTATGGATTTTCAGTATCTTTGTATTTACTTCATATTCTCACTTACTCAGTGCATTCAAAGTACTGATGCACACTCTCTATGTTGTATCATATTATGATACTGGAACAGGTTCTCCGTCTTAGCATCATCAGTCGTCTTTCTCTGGCTAATATTAGCAGAGATCAATGGTGAGTCCTCATTTTCCGAGGGGCGGAGTTTCACTTCTAGTTGTTCTATTTTGCTATTTTAGTTTCAAACCTTAGAGTTAGCTAGGGGCTTGTCCCAGCAACTCATCAGTTCTTAGATGGCTTTGAGACAGAGTTAGTAATTCAGTATTTTATCAGATGTTTTGTTACTTAAAGAATTTTAATTAGTTTTATTTTTTCAAAGCTTCTGCTTATAGATTTAATTTAGCATTCAGAATTTTAGTAGTATGCTATGCCATGGGTTAGCTTGGAGTCACTTGTGGTCTTAAGTACCGTATCTTGTCCACGGTGTAGACTCGGATCATGACAATTAATGTATTGTTTATACTTCATTTTGTTCCACCATTTGATGTAGCAGTTGATGCACCTACTTGGCCCTTTAAGCACCTTTTTTGTGCCTTAACTTGGGCTATTTTTGGGTAGATTTGGTGCCATTATTTTGGTCCAATTTCAAGATTAATTTTTGCTATTAGTAATTCAAATATTCCATGTAGTTTCTTCCTCATATAGGCCATTTTAACTTGGTTCATTTGACATAAATAGGCGATGCATCTACTCATCATCTTGTTACTTGAATAAGTCAACTAAGAATATTATTTAGCTTATCCCCTTTCAAAATATTTATCCTTATGCTTTAACTTAACACTTTTATACATTTGGCTATTTCAACTCTTGGCTATAATTTCATATCATCATCTCGAGCTTAAGAACCTTCTTCGATATTAACTTAGTTGGATATATGTTGAATGTTATGGGGTGTTACAATACATCTATCCAGTGACTCAAAAAATTTGTCTTCCACTTACAATGTGACTTTCAACTCATATAATTCATCTACGACTCGTATGTCATCTATGACACCTGTATAGTCAATTTTCTACAACTTCACACTTTCATTTAATAAACTCCTTGGCACTTTCATACTGGTCTAAAGGATTCATACACCATATACATTCCATAATTTACATGGATTTTCATATACTATGGTCGGGAAACCCTTTAGAAGGTTTGAGGTGTTACAATAGTTAATTTGCGTATATATCATATTCCTTTTTTCTTGCTTGCTTATATGTCACATGCCCCATAGCTTTCTTTCTTATATGTAACATGACATATAGCTCACTTGCTTTTATGTCACAAGCCTTATATAGCACATACTTATAGCTCACACGCTAATACGTCACATGCCTCATAACTCACTTTCTTAGCTATTACATGTCTCATATATTCACTTGTTCATGTGTCATAGTTCACGTATCCATGTGCCAGAGATCACTTGCTCACTTGTTATATGCTCTCATAGCTCAAGTGCTCATATTTATCTGCTCTTATAGTCCAACTGCTTGTGTGTTATATGTTCTTATGGTTCATTTGCTCATGTTCTACATGTTCATATAGTTCACATTCTCATGTGTTGCATGTCCTCATAGTTCACTTCCTCAGGTGTCACATGTTCATAGATCATACTTTTTTATATGGAACACACCCTATGTGTCGAACGTGTTCATATGATATATGCCGCTTCGTGCTTACTTGCCCAAGTTTTATATGCCCACATGGTTTATTAATTGCTCCCAAAGAGTAGAATGACTTGTCTAATGTATTATGAGCCAAGTGTGTTTCACGCCTCAAGCCTGCACACTTGGCATGGCCTGCACTCAGACCATGAAGGGTCCAAGTGAACCCTTGGCCTGGCTTACTACTAGCTGAGAATATAATAAATATACGCGGAAGAAATAACTTTAATGAGCTCAACTTAAAGAAAAGATATAATCTTATAACTACGGCTGAAAGAAACGTTAGTAATTGATACTCCAACTCTCTAACTAGTCTATGAAGCCTCTAAGTCTGAAAAATAGGTGCCAGGACTAAGTTCCCATGGCTACCTCAAGCCCTATTAAACAAAATATAAATCTGACTAGGGCTATCCAGAAGGTAAGAGGCCTCACCAAAGCTAAGTGGATAAGATCTTAGAGATGCATCTTCTATCAATCCTATCTACCTAAATCTGCATCATAATAAGAGGCAATGCCAAGTGGCGTCAGTATAATTGAACATATGGTATGTAAAATGGCTGAATGAAACAATAGACAAATAAGAATCTCTGAACTAAAAGAAACTACTAGCTGAATCTGAAACTATGAATGATGCATTAAACACAACTATAAAAGTGAGTCAATAGTTATGCAATTAAAACTATGAATCAAAACAAGTTCTGAAAGTACATGTATATGTGTATTACTTTAGTTGGGAGTTTCTCTTAACCAACATACATCATGAATGAGTGCATGATGTCCAACCTCTGGCAAAATTAGGAGAGTTGTTCAAAGATTTACCAGTGTAGAGGATGAACTAAACCATGGATCCATACTAAGCGCTAATGTGCGGCTGCCTGAGGAGTCACTTGAATCAACGACACGATCCTAGCCTACACTGGCTACATAATTTTGAGGCTTACGGGTTATTTGAACCCTTAACCCATCTCAGTGCTAAATAATCCTCCCAAAAAATATGCTCATATAAATATGCCTACGAGGCAGTTGAAAACATGTTTTAAAACTCTATTGGGCCTCTATGCTAAAAATATGAACTCTACTAATGAGCCTCTAAGCTCAATAATCTGAATAAAACTTGTGAGCTTCTATGCTAAGAACTATAAGTTTCAAAAACAAGACCTTCCTTTATTTTTGAAAATCATGCTTCTAAACTGGATTGTTGTCTAAAAATTTCCTTTTTTAAAACTCTCTAAAAATCTACTATTTGCTTTAGTTTTGAAACCAATGCATATATCTAATAATACAAGGCTTTCAAAAAAATGACTTTTCATGCTACTAGGTTAACGTGATCGAATAACATGAAGCATATTCAACAATTAATAACCAAGAGAGTAAGGATACGATCAATAATCAAGACAATAAAGATACAACTCTATGTAATGAGAAATTAATACTGAATATCTCAAACTGTAGGGAAAAAGACCAAAGTATAGAGTTGGGCAAAAACTCTAGCTCTGAACTTCTAGGAAATCTTACTAGATATGTGTCACGACCCAAACGTACACCCGGATCGTAGACACGGGACAAGGATCCTCGAGAGACCCTATGTTGGCCCATGGCATGAGCATCTATCTAATCCACTCACATGATTGGAAGACTTAGCATATAAGAACGTAACCATAGCATAACATAAGGAAAAATCAGTACATGAAAGATGGATTAATGGGACAACTCCCCAGCTAATCCAACATCCAAAAACTGAAAGAACACCATAGGGTATGAATATACAACCCTTGAAACATGAGGACTCACTGAGTGCTCTGAGAGAGAATCTGAAACTATCTACGAGTGAGGATGAGCCTGAGAACTGGGACCTGAATCATGAAATGATACAACATAGAAAGTATGTGGTCAGTACATGGAATGTACTGTGTATGCAAGGTAAGTAAAACGGACATTTAAAATATTTAAAACTCATAAATGAACATAAGAGTAGGACAACATGGTCATAACATAAATATCATAATACAACATAAGGCTCAAGGTTTTCAAAACATTCGTAATACAATCGTAATCACAATCATAAGAGAAAAGCTTTATTGAACATGACTTGATCCAATATATATAATCATAAACATGCATAAATCATGAGGAATAGCAAGAGATTCTCTTAACCGACAAACCTCATATGAGCACACACGAAGACTGACTTGTAACCCTAGTCGGGAGGGTTTTCGTACATTGCCAAAGGTAGAACCATGAAAGTGTAATATCACCATGAAAAGGGCCATTTGGGCTAGGGACTAACATGAAAGGGTCCCGACATACCTACGGTGGCACGTAGTTCATGAGATCCCGGGCTTAACTTGAGCCCCGAACCTACTCGGTGTTTGATACTACCAAAACATATATAGTGCTCATAATAATACATACATGAGTTCATGGGCTAGTTAAATCATGATAATCATTAACATGCTTGAACGTATGTGAACTAGCCATGACATCAGGCCCGTGAGTCGGCCAAAAACATAATTCATGAATAATAAGATTCATATATACTTGTAGATCATGTACATAACTTGAATTTTAAAAGAATCTAATGAATTATGAGTTCAATCCATCCTGTTTAGCAGAAAGACGAATATTCCTTGCTCATTATAAGACAATCACTTATTAACAAACTTCGTGTGGGTAAAATAGTTTTCATAATGGGTAGTAATATAAATTCATAATTTAAAACATAATTCATGTTGGGCTCGTAAAGAACATTAATTAGAAAATAGCTCATAATTTGATTCATCAGGGGGCATACATAATTAAGCTTAATTGCATAGAAAATCAAAATCAACAATATTATAATCAATTTAAAACTCCAAAGATGATTGAAATCCATAGATTATGATAATATTTCAAAATCACAAAACCCACAATTTAAATCATTAGAATTTATATAATCAAATACAAAACCCCATAAGTTTTTTTGATAAATTGTAAGTAGAATCATAAAGTAGGAGCATGGGTGTGGAAGAATTCACCCATTGAGGACTTACATACCTGGNCACCCATTGAGGACTTACATACCTGGGATTATCAAATTCTAACCCTCCATAAAAGCTCAAGAATGAGATTGAAAGAATTGAGGTGAAAAGCTTGAATCTCCCTTAGATCACCTATCAAAATCCTTGCATGCAAGAATGAGAGTTTAGGAAGGATTATTTTCTTAAAAACCCAGCTTTCCCAAGCCAAAAAAACGTAGTTTAGGGCCTTATGTTATGACAAAGTCAAAAATACCCTTAATGAACCTGCCCTGAAAACTGGCCGGATGGAACCCACCGGTGGTACCAACAGGTCGTGGGAACCACCCGTCGGGTCTCTTGTTGTATACACTTTTGATGACACATTCTCGGAACCAAACAACGGATATTTAGGACGAACCATCCTTTCAACCCACGACTCGTTACATCACCCGTGGTTAGCCCCCTAAAGCTTCGCATCTCATCTCCTAACAAGTCACACCACAACCCGTCACTACAAAAAACTAATCGTTGTTTTCCCCCGTCAAGCCTACATAAAAACACAATCATCCAACCACGACCATAACCAATGACTCGTGGTTTCTCCCAACGAGTCATTAGGATTCCCATTGTATGCCACCTGAAGAACCCAGTTCCTTCCCACGATTGCTAACGACGACTCAATATTTCCCACAATGAGTCATCATGTCTCCCATGGTTTAAACTGTCAACAAATTTGAACTTAACCACGACTCGTTACAATGAACCGTGGTATGACACCACGAGTCGAACCTTGACCCTTCCTGAGATATTTTCCCCCATTTTCTTCAGTTTTCAATTTTTCACTTCCGGGTCTACTCCTACGTACTTCTGGGGTTTACAATATCTCCCCCTTGGGAACATTCATCCTCGACTGATTGAAATAAGCAGGAATCAGAGACATGCAATTATCATACTCAAATACTGATCATTTTAGCCAAAATTTTTACGGAATGACTACCTCCGAAAAGAACTACATAGCTGAACTAATTCAGACATCACATACATTTACCACATCATAAAACAAACTTGTACGCATGAACGGAACATGAAAACTGATTAGAGGTTTAGGGAAAAAACTAATACCTCAAGAGAAAGCTGAGCAAGTAGAGAACAGGTGTGGGTATCTAGCCATCATATCTACTTCGGCTTCCCATGTAGCTCCTTCAACATGTTGATTTCTCCATAATACTTTAACTGAAGATACTTCTTTGTTCCTCAGCCTTCGAACCTGACGATCCGATATTTCTATCGGAATTTCTTCATAGCTTAGGCTATCCTTTATACCAACGCTGTCCATCGGGACAACTAAAGCTGGATCACCCAAGCACTTTTTCAAGAGCAACACATAAAACATGGGATGCACAAAAGATAACTCTGATGGCAAGTCCAACTCATATGCTACCTTACAAACTCTTCTCATAACCCGGTAAGGACCAACATATCGGGGACTAAGTTTCCCTTTCTTTCCAAACTGCATGACTCCCTTCATGGGAGATACCTTTAGAAATACCCAGTCATCCACATCAAACTCCAACTCTCTTCTCCTCATGTCAGCATATGATTTCTGATAGTTCTGAGCCGTCTTTAGCCTGTCCCTTATCAATTGAACCATTACCATGGCCTCATGAACTGAATCAGGTCCTATAATGGCTGCTTCACCAACCTAAAACAATCCGATGGGCGATCTACACCTTCACACGTAAAGAGCCTCGAACGGTGACATTTCGATACTAGAGTGATAGCTACTACTATAAGCAAAATCGATGAAGGGAAAATGATCATCCTAACTACCTTTAAAATCCATAACACATGCCCTCAACATGTCCTCGAAAGTTTGGATTGTCCGCTCCACCTGGACATCCGTTTGCGGATGGAATGTTGTGCTGAGCTTAACCTGAGTCCCAAGCCCCTTTTGGAAAGACCACCAAAACTTAGAGGTAAACTAAGTACCTTGGTTTGAAATAATAGAAAAGGGCACTCCATGAAGTAAAACCAACTCTACAATATACAACTTGGCATAATCATCCACTGAATCTGTGGTCTTGACCGACAGAAAGTGTACAGCCTTGGTTAACCTGTCCACAACGACCCGAATGGAGTCATACTATCTCCGAGTGCAGGTCAAACCTGTTATAAAGTCCATGTTAATATCTTCCCACTTCCATGTGGGAATGTTGATATCCTAAAGTACGCCTCCCGGCCTTTGATGCTCGACTTTCACTTGCTGGCAGTTTGGACATTTTGCTATGAACTCTGCAATATCCTTCTTCATACTATCCCACCAATAGATTTATCGCAAGTCCCGATACATCTTCGTGGATCACGGATGGATAGAATATCTAGTACCATGTGCCTCATGTAATATCCGAACCCTCAAATTATCAATGTCTGGAACACATAGTCGACCTGGTATCGTAGCACACCATCTCCCCCTTGGGAGAAAACCTCCACCTTATGACTCTGCACTGCTTCCTTCAGCTTCGACAAAATTGGATGCTCATCATTCTTAGATTTGACATCGACCACCAATGACGATTCTGACCCATTCTGCACAATAACGCTGCCATCGGTCAAGTCAAACAATCTAACTCCTAATCTTGTGATCCAGTGGACATCCTTCACCAACTGTTTCTTTCCCTCATCCACGTGGGACACGCTCTCCATAGAGAGCCTACTAAGTGCACCTGCGACCACATTAGCCTTGCCCCGGTGGTAAAGAACACTCATATCGTAGTCCTTTAATAACTACAACCACCTCATTTGCTGAAGATTGAGATCTTTCTTCATGAACACATACTACAAGCTCTTGTGATCCGTGAATACATCCACGTGGACCCCTTACAAGTAATGTCACCATATCTTCAATGAAAACACCACCGCGGTCAACTCAAGATCATGGGTCGGGTAATTCTTTTCGTGAACTTTCAGCTATCGAGAGGCATATGCTATTACTTTCCCATGCTGCATCAACACACATCCCAGTACAACTATCAAAGCATCACAATATACAACAAATCCATCGGTACCCTCCGATAAAGTCAACACTGGTGCTGAAGTGAGTCGGGTCTTCAATTCCTGGAAGCCTTTCTCACAAGCCTCCGACCATTGAAACTTCATCTTTTTTTGAGTTGGTCTGGTCAATGGGGCTGCAATTGATGAAAAGACTTCAACAAATCTCCAGTAGTAGCCTGCTAAGCCCAAGAAACTCTGAATTTCTAAAGGATTCACCGGTCTGGGCTAATTCTTCACCGCTTCGATTTTCTGTGAGTCTACCTTTACGCCCTCACTTGATACCACGTGACCCAGAAATGCCACCAAGTCTAGAAAAAATTCACACTTGCTAAACTTTGCATACAACTAACGATCCTTGAGAGTTTGCAGCACTATCCTCAAATGAGTGGCATGCTCCTCCTCGCTCCGGGAGTATATAAGAACATCATCGATGAACACGATCACGAACATGTCTATATATTGCTTGAACACAATGTTCATCAGGTCCATAAAAGTTGTAGGAGCATTGGTTAGTCCAAATGACATAACTACAAACTCATAATGGTCATACCGGGTTCTGAAGGCTGTCTTTGGGATATCACACTCCCTAACTCTAAGCTGATGATATCCGGACATGAGATCTACCTTCGAGAAACACCTGGCACCCTGGAGCTGATCAAATAAATCATCAATCCTGGGCAAGGGATACCTGTTCTTGACAGTGACATTATTCAACTACTAATAATAAATACACATCCAAAGTGATCCATCCTTCTTTCGAACAAAGAGGATTGGTGCACCCCATTGAGACTTGCTCGGTCTAATGAAACCTTTATCCAACAAGTCCTTCAACTATTCTTTTAACTCTTTTAGCTCGGCTGGAGCCATCCTATAAGGAGGAATGGAGATAGGCTGCGTATCACGCAATAGATGAATACCGAAATCAATTTCCCTCTTCGGAGGAACACCTGGCAAATTATTGGGGAAACCCTCTTAATACTCACACACCACTGAGACTAACTGAATAGTCTGGGTCTCGGACTTTACATCCTTAACCCTAACTAGGTGGTATATGCAATGCTTAGAGATCATTTTCTTGTCCTTGAGGTAAGAGATAAAACGACCTACAGGTACCGCTGAACTACCCCTCGATTCTAAAGCTGGTTCACCCGAAAAATGGAACTCCACCACTTGGGTTCTATAGATAACTGAAGCATAACATGCAAACAACCAATCCATGCCCAGAATAATATCAAAATCAGTCATAGCTAATTCTACTAAGTCTGTAGAGGTGATCTTATGCAATACTGTAATGGGGCAACCTCTATATACCCGCCTAGCTACAACTGAATCACTGACCAGAGTAGACACAGAGAACGATTCTGAAATTTTTTTAGGACTAACTCAAAATCTACTAGCAATGTAAGGCGTCACAAAAGACAATGTAGCTTCTGGATCTAACAAAGCATAAGCATCAATATGAACGACTCGCAGCATACCTGTCACCACATATGGTGAAGCCTTCTGCTCCTGGCGAGGCACTAGGGCATAAAAATTATTTTGGCGTTGACCACCTGCTGAACTAGTGGAGGCACCCTGCTGAGGGGGGTCGTGCTGTTGAAGCGGTAGAACTGGATGTAGAGCAATCTCTTATCCTGCTTCTGGGTTTGCCACACCCGAAACAAGCATACGCACAGACCAAGCACCTCCCGAGATTATTCTTGCTGCATCTCGCACAAGCTTGGAAAGTGCCCTCCACCTACATGCTACCATGATCCCTCGAGCCTATAGTCCTGCTCCTCTGGACTTCCCTGAACCTAGATGGTGTGCTGGCCAATGATGGAGCTGGAGCAATGGACCTGTGTTGGGACTGCTGACGTGGTCCCCCCATGACCTGGCTTGAGAGACTCCATAACTATCGGTCCTAGCCCTCTTGGCATCCCTCTGCCTCCTATAGACCGACTCCATCTGCTGCTCATGCAATACAATATGGGGAAGTCAATATCCCAGTGAAGCATGGCAATCCGGTAATCCTTGTACAAGTAGTCTACTACTCCATGCACAAAATGGCTCACTCGAGCCTGCTGATCCGCTACCAACTATGTAGCATATTTATATAGCCGAGTAAACTCCAATGCATATTCCTGGACCGACATATTACCCTACTTTAGATTAACAAACTCGGCCGCCTTAAGCTCCCTCATCTCCCGAGGGAAGAATCGATCAATGAATAGGTGTGAAACTTATCCAAACCTATCGAGCCTGCACCCGCTGCCCTGGCATCCCTCAATTGCTTACACCATATATGTTCTACCCTCTTTAGCTGATAGGAGGTCAAGTCAACGCATTCCCCATTATTCACCCCCATAACCTGGGTGGTCTTCAGAATCTTCTCAATGAAATTATGTGGATTCTCATCCACCCTTGACCCCGTGAACTGCAAAGGGCTCATCCTCAAGAAATCCCTCACCCTAGCTTCCGCTGCATTCCCATTCTGAGGGAAATGCGCCACCGTCTAATTCTGGACTTGGGCAGTCACGGTCTGTGCCAGCATTTGAATCGCTGCCCTAAACTCAGCATGGGCAGCTAGCTATGGTACGTGCTCCTTATGGATGGGTGGAGACGGCTGATGCTCACTATTGGGCACCCTCACAATCATTACCATTTGCAGTTCTCCTTGCATTTACTCGATGTGGAGACATGATTCTGCAAATGCGAATAGCACAAATTAGGAGAGTAAAGAACGTTCATCGCAAGACATAGATCATAAAAGAAGGGAACATTTCTGAAACGTCTAGTAGCCTATTTGTCATAGGTATGGAGCGCTTCACACCCATGAAAAAGACTCTAACTATCGCGGCCTTCAGACTCCCTAGGACACATAAACCTATGGATCTGATACCAAGTTTTTCACGACCCAAACGTACACCTGGATCGTAGACACGGGACGAGGAGTCCCGAGAGACCCCATGTCGACCCATGGCATGAGAATCTATCTAATCCAATCATATGAGTGGAAGAATAAACATATAAAAACGTAATCATAGCATAGCATAAGGGAAAATCAGTACAAGACTTATACAATACGGCGAAAAACAACTCATAGTCTGATAAGCCTCTAAACATGAAAGACGGATTGATGGGAAAACTCCCCAACTAATCCAACATCCAAAACTAAAAGAACACCATAGAGTATAAACATACAAACCTCGAAACATGAGGACTCACCAAGTGGACTTAGAGCGAATATGAAACTATCTACGGGTGAGGATGAGCCTGAGAACTGGGACATGTATCATGAAACGGTATAGCATAGAAAGTATACGCTGAGTACATGGAATGTACTGTGTATGCAAGGTAAGTAAAACGGACATTTAAAATATTTAAAACTCATAAATTAACAATAGAGTAGGACAACATGCACATAACATGAATATCGTAATATGACATAAGGCTCAAGGTTTTCAAAACATTCGTAATACAATAATAATCACAATCATAAGAGAAAAGCTATATTTAGCATGACTTGAGATAATATACATAATCATAAACATGCATAAATCAGGAGGAACAACGGGAGATTCTCTTAACCAACATACCCTATATGAGCACACATGAAGCCCCACTTGTAACCTTAGTCGGGAGGGTGTTCGTACCATGCCAAGGGTAGAACCATGAAAGTGTGATATCATCATAAAAAGGGCCATTTGGTCCAGGGACTAACATGAAAGGGTCCCGACATACCTACGGTGGCACGTAATTCATGAGATCCAGGCTTAACCTGAGCCCCGAACCTACTCGGTGTTCAATAATACTCCCAAAACATATATAATGCTCATAGTAATACATACATGAGTTCATGGGCTAGTTAAATCATGATAATCGCAAACATGCTTGAATATATGTGAACTAGCCATGACATGAGGCCCGTGAGTCAGCCAAAAACATAATTGATGAATAATAACATTCATACATACTTGTAGATCATGTACATAGCTTGAATTTCATAAAATCATAATGGAAAATAAAATAAATTCATAATTTAAAACATAATTCATGTTGGGCTCATAAAAAACATCAATGAGAAAATAGCTCATAATTTGATTCATCATGGGGCATGCATAATTAAGCTTAATTGCTTAAAAAATCAAAATAAAAAATATTATAATCAATTTAAAACTCAAAAGATGATAGAAATCCATAGATTATGATAATATTTCAAAATCACAAAACCCACAATTTAAATCATTAGAATTTATATAATCAAATACAAAACCCCATGAGTTTTTTTGATAAATTGTAAGCAGAATCATAG